>JBAPGN010000490.1:0-18141 GCA_037355405.1 Vitis amurensis | reverse complement strand
TCCACATCAGTTCAAAAAGAAATTGCCAGTTAGGAGTCTCACTATTTGGAGTTCTTGTTAAAATTTTCTTCAGTTATCAAAGCTATTCTGACACCTTCATCCCATATAACTTAGCTCCTTAGCTAACAGCTCACAAAGAGTTGAAAGACTTGAAAAACCGTTTATATAAACCGCCTAGAAACTGCATTGGCCAAGAACTGCCTTACTCCTTTTACAGTGTTGAGATGCGTAATTGACAATACTCCACCTTTGCTTTATCAACCTTCAATGCCTTTTTCAGAGAGAATATGCAGGACAATTCCCTTGAGTACCATAAAATGGCATTCTCCCAATGAGCACCAGGTCTTTTCTCAATGCATCTATGATAAAATGCTTTCCAAATTAACTAAGCATTCAATCAAATGTACCTCATATACTGTGATTCATCCATAAACCTCCATATTTCTCCACCATATCACTGAAAATACTTCAACATACAATTCTGAAATGTAGCAGTGCATTGCATAAAACCAAAAAGCATTCTCCTGTAAGCATATGTCCAAATGACATTAAAAGTGTGTCTTTTCCTGATCTGCCAAATCAATATTCATATGAAAATACCTGAATTACCCATCCAGCATAACAATAGAAGATGATCCAGAGACCTCTCAGCACTTGGTCAATAAATGACAATTGGAAAATGATCTTTTCCTGGTTACAGCATTCACTCTATAATCAAATACACACCTCCAACCCTGAAGTTGAGGTGTTAGTAATTCTTCCCCTTTTTCATTTTAACCACTTGATCCCGACTTCTTTGATACCACTTGAGTTAGGACTCATCCTAAGGCTATCAGATATAGGTAAATGATTTCCTGCTTAAGTAGCTTCAGCCACCCAGCTCACACCACCTCTTGTAGAATGGAGGATTCAAACTCTTTGAAATTGACGATTGCTTGCTTCTCCTCCATAATATATGAATAGTAACAAACTAAAGGACTAATGTCTTTCAAGTCAGATATTTGCCATCCTATTGCCTTCTTGACCTCTTGAGAACTTCCATAAACAATTCTCTGGAATGACTTGTTTCAGAGATAAATTTCACAACAGGACATTGATTATTCTCCTCAAATATGTAATTCACTCCACATAAAAGCTCAGATTGAGTTTTGAATTTCTTTTCAACAGCTGCCTCCTCTTCTTATGAACAAAGTAGATCTTTTATTCTTTCTCCAACTTCGTTAGATACCAGCCCAATAGGAGATTCAAGCCAAACCTTCTTCAAAAATTCCACAAGACTTCATTCAACTTGTCTTGCATATTTTGATTACATGCTCCTCACCAAAGTATTCAATAATACCACAACTCTCTGGTCCTTCTTCTTCCTCCGGAGTAGTTGATTTGCTTTTTAGAACATATTAGAAAAATATTCAACATCCAGTGTCCATGTTTACAAAAGTTTGAGTTGCATAATCCTTCCTGCCAGTGCATGATTTCATTTGAAGTTCAAGAAATGGCCTATCCAAGGATAATAGAAAACTAAATAGTTTTCCTTTTACAGTAGATCTGTATCAAGAACAATTTTTAAAATCTACTTGATAGTAGAAAATTATCTACTTTAACAATACATCCTCAATTACCCCTCTTGGAATTTTCACTATCTATCTTGCCAGAGATAGAGTGATTGCTTGCTTCAAATCTCCAAGTCCCAATTGCTTTGATAGACAGAATAGAAGCAAATTCACCACTTACTTCCCAAATCTAGACAAGCTTTCTCCACTACCTTCCTCAATCATTGACTGAATGGTAGGACTTCCAGTGGTCTTGTACTTCAAAGGAGACTTACAACTGTAAGATTGCACTTACTCTCAGTCAAGAGGTTTCTGTTTACAGTCACCCTCTTTATGATAGTACACAAGTTCCTTTAGTATTTTCCTACGTTGGAACTTGTTATCATATCACCAGCAGGATATACTTTCACTGCTCAAGACTTCAAGATTTCAGCTGCATTCTAAGTCCCTTTTTCCCAGTAATCTTGAGGAAAAGTGGAAAGTTGCATTTCTTCAGCAATTTCTTCCTTCGAAGCTCCTTCTCTCGAAATGCTTTCATTGTTGAATCAGTGTCCTTCTTTTCTTCACTACTCACATCTCTTATCTTCCATTTCCTTCCCTTTCTTTATCTCTTCTCTTCTCAAATTGGCTCAGTGTTGCGCCCAATTTTCTTACGGACTCGCTTAGAGTGATCAAGGCTTTGAATCTTTCACCTGTTGATTCTCCCTCTTGCTTTCAACTTCATGACACCTTTGGATTTTGGTGAGGTTAGAAGAAACTTCCCTTTTCTTGCAGTGTATTCAGAATTTGTAAGCCTTGAAATTGAATACTGATGTTACAAATTTTGTTCATATCATGTTGCATTCCATCCATCCTTTTATTCAACATACTCTCCATTCTATCAATCTTTGATCGACTCGTCATTGTGGCTTCTGCTTCAAAAATCTCCCACTACCTTACTAAGATTGGGCTTATTGCTTGTTCAATACTTGAAGATTGTGAGCATGCTGGATCTGGCTGTTGTACTGAGTGCTCTGGCTCCATGAAAATTTGGATGATTCCTCAGCTTGGAGTTGTATGAATATTTCCATAAGGTGCATTTATGGCTTTAATTGATCCAACAACATTTGCTTTGCATCTTAATATATTTCCCTTTCAGCTGAATTGCAGGGCACTTCTCCACAAAATGTTATATGACGACAATGGGACACGCTTCAACTTGCATGGTTGCTTCAGCAACAGCAGCTTGCACTTCAGTATCTTTTCACTCCAGCTCCTCCAATTCTCTTGTCATAGCTGCCATCCTTTGCTTCATATCATCATCTCTTTCAGTATACATCCCAGCCATTTGCATTGTAAGCATTCAACTGACTTTTATCTTTCCCACTTCTCCTTTTCGTTCTCCCATCCCCTTGAAACTTCACTACATAGCTCAAAAAATCCCATAAGCTTCCTCTGGATTTTGCTCATTGAAATCTCCTCCACACAATTGTCTCGAGATTGCTTCATTAAGGAGGACACATTTACATCATAGAAAACTCACAATATCCATGTATCAAAGCCATTGGTGAGGGCAAGATTATAGCTTCCATGTATCTTTTCCCAACACTCATAGAATTTCCATCTCTTTAGCTGAAAGTTTGAAATTTGCCTTTCATAGCCAGATTTTTCTATGATTAGGAAAAAATTTCTTAGGAATTCAGCTTGTAAGTCAGTCAAGAACGATGCTCCTTTGCCTTAAGATTAAGCCAAATTTTGCCTTATCTTTTAAAGTAAAAGGAAAATAACTTTAAGCTTCATCAAATTAAATGCAAGCTCTTCCCTCTTGAAATGTATACAAACAATCTTCCAAATCCTTGATGTGTGCATACGAATTCTCACTTTCCATCCCATGGAAAGTTGGTAGAAGTGAAACAGATACGTCTTGATCACTAGCTGCTCGTAGGGCAATACATGATGGTCACTATACCAGATGTGGATGCATACGATCCCTTCATTGATCTGAATTCAATTGAGATTATCTTTGACGAACCTGTTTGGTGACTATTGCTATCTTCAAGTGTAAGCTTTCCATTGATATTCAAGTCAAATTCAAATTCCTTTCTGACGTGTATCACACATAACAAGCCTTCCTCATGTCTCGTATCCACTTGGCATACACAACTATATCTATCGCAAAACTTAAATGAAAACAAAGGACAACAAAAGGAAACAGCTACTAACATACAATTAAACTATGCTAAATTTAAAAAATAAACTTAATATAATAAATTAAAGAAAAAAAATGAAAAATTAGTTTAAGTAAATAAAACTTTTACCAACTGTGATGAAAATCACAAGCTGCTCGAAAATGATCACTATAAGCTTCCTCATTCCCCGCAACGGCCCATTTGATCATGCCCAATTGCTGTCTCAGCTGATTAGTCTCCAGCTTGTGTCCTTATTGAGGAGTAATCAACAAAATTTATAACCTATAACACTCATACACTAGTAGTAAAAGAAAAGCTACTATAGCAAGTGCTTCTAGGATCGTCCACTGAAGATAAAACTATCAATGATACCAATCTCAAGTTGAATTGTCTTGTTTCATTTCACGTTAGCTTAAATAATAAAAATAAACTTTGATTTGTAAAGGTTTTTAGGACTACTAAACTAACTAAACCATAACAATGCTTTGAAGCTAACTAGAAGAAAAACATATCCTTGCGAGAATTTAGGTTCACTGCAGTTCTTATGCAAAAACATAGCTCCGTCAATGGTTCCTTTCTCGCATAGAGATTCACAATATCAATTCTCTAACCGAGTGTTGTACAGATTCATCCTTCATTAGAATTCTCACTTTAATTCTCTCACTAATGCAACTGCAATGGTTTAAGCCTCTCACTAAGCCTCACATCAAGATCTGTTAACCTGATTACCCGTCAAAAGCTCCAAGAGATAACTAATGGATGTCTCCTTGGAGTCAAAGCTATCAAGTGTTGCATTCTAGAAATCCTACTGAATCACCCTATTCAGAGGCTCGCAAGGGGTAACTAGTGCATTTCCATGGTTGGAAATCACTTGCCTTACAAGTGTTGGCCCAGGTGCTCCAAGGTGTTTTAAGTTAACTAAAACATTGAAATCACTAAAGGATTTCATTCCTCTTCATTACTAGCTAAAACCACAAAGCTTGAATTCTTGCACTTAGAACCTTCCCCGGCAACCTTAGCTCCAAGGAATTAGAGGTTTAGTTACTCATTCTCTGGGGAAAACTCCTCAGAGAGTTCATAACTTAGTAAGAAAATAAATAAAACGAAGTAGAAGGTAAGGCAGTAGAAAGAACTGAACTTTACTTGCTTACCCAAACTTTACAGGAAGATCTCCTCCTCGAGAACAGGCTCCCGAGAGGTTAATATGAACATAATATAAAACTAATTATTACATAGATATTTAGTCTTTTTACTAACTTAAAAGCTAAGGAATCTTGTGATTCGTAACCCAGCCGGGTCTTTTAATCAAAAATATTTATAACTCCTATGACCTTATACTGGCGTAGCAAAGCTACTATAGTATAAGAGTTCTAGGGTCGAACTCAGGGATGGGTTTTCACTCTATCAGTGGCAGACTCTAAATTAGAAATTGATTCTGATGATTTCCTTAGCACAAACTTGAAATTTAAAAGAGAATAAAATTGTTTTGAAAGTGGTGATTGAAACTAAACTCACATAGAACTATATAAAAAGTGGAAGAAAGAAAGTCTCCCGAGCTAAGGTGCTAGGTTCAGTTCAGGATGCAAGTGGAAAATTTCGGATTTTTCTCCTCGCATTGGGGATTTAACCTATAGTTATTTCCCGAACCGGTATAGGTTGACAATGAAGATTTAATCCATAAAAAGTCAATAGAGATGGTAGTTAAGATCCATTAATGGCTTAAGACATTTTTGGCTATCTCCTTGAATCACTTTCCAATGGCTCTCGTACATGATAACTAATGGACTGATATGGATCTAGTAATAACCATCCACAGAGACCTTAAGCTTACCATGTATTGGCCAGTCAAGTGATTCTAAGGGATTTAAAGCAAACCTTGGATTTAGAAGCCATTTATGGACTCCAACTACCTGATTTAATGACGGAACTTTCACCTTTTAATCTGGACTTTTCACCTAGCTTCCTTCACTCCAAGAACTATAGATTTAGCCTCTCATCCTCTGGGAAAACATCCTCAGGGCTGTTTGGCTTCAAGAAATAGAAAATATAGAAGAGAAAAGAAAGCAAAAGAGATCTCTCTATTTCCTAAGTAACCAATTTAACATAAGTTGGTCTCTGGAGAAAGCTCCCCGAAAGATCCTTTTTCAGTGATTACAAGAGAATTTATTAGGAAGGTAATTTTACCCTTCTTGGATACTTCCTAGCTAAGTAATGAACATGAGTGGCTGACTACAAGGAGAGAATGGAAATTTAGACACAAAAAATATCAGAAGAAAAGAGTCGGCAAAATATCCAATTTTCGCACGTTGCCTTGTGACATGCCAAAATTTCGCAAGTTGATTTTGCAACTTAAAATTCATTTTGCATGTTGAGATTTAAGTTCACAAGTTGCAAAATCAACTTCACATGCTGGCTTCACCATGACTACACAGCTGCTATCCATTTTTCATTTCGCACGTTGGAGTTCCAATTTCGCACTGGCGAAATTGTCCTCAGCTTGATGCAGTTGTCTTCCGAAGGCCATATCTTCCTCATTTCAGCTCCAAATCGTACATGGTTTGAACCGTTGGATTCTTGAATTTCTGAGCTTTGAAATGGTATATAGAATGTAGAAATGGACTTTTGGAAAGTGCTCCAAAGTGCGATGAAAAGACTGCGCTGTGTCCCCGTGTTTTCATCACCCTATTTCCTCTCTCCATTGTTCTTTCCTGTATACTTTGAACGCTAAGGCAAAGGATTATGAGGCTCCATAACTGGTTTCTTCATAAATTTAAGCCTTCCAAAAGCTTTGCATTAACTATAAATAGCTTCTCCTCATTCTTAAATTGCTTTGGTGAGCATATAGCTATCAAAAAGCACCAAAACTTAACACAATTTGTTAGAAATGATTGCAAGGGTCTCTAACATGTTAATTGAGTTAAAAGGTAATAATTACTACTCAAGGGTGTTTAAAAGAGCTAATTACAAGCTACAAAATAGCATGTTTTGAGTAGTAATCATCTTGTAATTGGTGGGTTACAAGGAGTATTTTGGGATTTAGACAACAAAAATCTAATGGAAAATATCTCCCAAAGTCGGTAGCAAATATCGGGAGGCTTCAGGAACCATTTCGCAGGAGAAAATGGTGTCTGCGAGATTTCGCAGACACTCTTTAGGGCTGCGAAATAATTTCGCAACACCAAGCTATCTTCGAAGGGCTGCGAAGTTGGCTTCCACTTTGAGGTTCCTAGCTTCCCTCTCGCGGTATATGTCGGGCAACTTCAGAAGGAGATACACCCTACTGTACAAAAAGGCTGCGAAATCACTTTGCAAAATGCTTCCTTCAGCTCGGAGTGATTGGCTTGTAACGGCTGTAACTTCTTCGTTTCAACTCCGAATTGCGCACCGTTTGAAGCATTGGATTGTTGACTTCCTGATCTTTGAAATGGTATATTGCATGCATCATTTCGACTTCATAAAGTGCTCCAAAAGTGGCTACTATGACTGTCATCAAGAATATGCTTCATGGCAGATTCTCTTTGCTTTTTCTCCTTGCAATCCGGATTTACTCTTGGCAAATGACTTCTAAGCTTTGCCCAAGATTCCTCAAAGCTCTCCTCAGTCTTGACTTGCTTTGGTGATCAAATTACTAACAAAAACACCAAAACTACACAAAGTGATTAAATTGCTTTCAGGATCCTTAACATGCCAATTGAGTTAAAAGGCCTAAACTACTACTCAAAAGTGTTTAAAAGGATTAATTATAGGCTATCAAATAGCACTTTTTGAGTAGTAATCATGCCACCATCTAGAGAGAGAGTCATAGCCTCCACCCTCTTTTCCTCCTCGTTGGAAGTGTGCCAAGAACAAGGTTGAGTCATCGAACGGAAGATCGTGGGTTTATGGAACTTTCCAACAACTTTAAGGTTGTCTTCAATACTGGAATTTAAGGTCTGAGAACATCCAAACCTAAAGGTTAGTACTTTAACCCTAAAAGATCAATTTTTTAAAAATTGGTATTGCTTCCGTTGCTTAGATCTAAGATGCTAACAACTAGTATTAGAGCATAATGTTATAAGCCTGCTTAAATCTTTATTTAGAGTGTGCTAACATTTTTTTTGCAGCCTTGATATTATCCTATGGCCAAGGGACGCATGTATGTTCCTTTTTATTATTGTTTGTGATGATTGAATGAAATAATTTATTTTATTTCTTTTTTCTTCATAGATTTGGTTGTAAGTTTCATTAGAGAGCATAGGTTTTCTTTTTTTCTTGTAAAGTTTTAAATCTTTTCCATAGATTGGGTTGTAAGCTCCATTATAGGAGCATAAGATTTCTTTTATGATGTAAAGACCTGTTTTTTTTATCTATGGAGGGCTACAAAAGAATATTTCCTCAATGATGTCAATAGATATTGGATCTTTATTGGAGCATCATCTATAAATATTCAAGGGTTTTAATGGCTGCAGAAGAAAGGTTGAATCCTTACTTCTATTGAATTAAAAAAAAAAAAAGAGTTTCTTTTTCTGAGATCCATGGCTGCACAACAACGTTCTCTTTGACTCAAAATTGGGACTTCCTCCTGTGAGTTTCTTGGGGCAAGTTGCATATGGTTTTTAAGTTTAGGAAGTCAGAAATCCAATGCCATAAACGGTTTGCAATTTGGAGTTGAAATGAGGGAGATGTGACCGTTTGAAGCAAAGCTGCACAGAGGGTATGCTGTTACGGGATTGCATACGGGTCCAATTCTTTTTGCTTGTTTGGACTCATCTTTTGGGCCATTTGTTGGGCTTGAATGTTGCTGAATTGTGGCAGTTATACAAGAGCTTCTTTTGGCAAGTTTTGATGCCAAATATTGGTGTCAAGTTGAAGACAACTGGCTTTGGTTCACAATTGAAAAGTTGTGAAAAATATCGCTAAGCTTCTTATAAAAGTTGTATGAAACTCTTAGTAATCTTAATGAATATAAATTTTCTTGAAAATTAGATTCCAAAGCATGTTATTTACTTAATTTTGTTATAGTGTAGATTAAGAAAATAAAACTTGTGAAAATAAATTAGAGAGCAAAGTTTCCTTTTCTAAATTATTTTGATAAGAATCCTCATAGAATAAAAGTTTCCCTTTTGGATAAAGTGCTCTCTAGTTTTTATTTTTTAAGTTTTTGGAAACTTTCTTGTTACATTAATCCTTAATTTGGAAAGTAAATATTTGTTTTTGGAAATTTTCAAGATGGATAATTTATTATTAAGGCAATTACTAAAAGTTTTATTTTTGGTAATTTTAATGGAATAGATTAGCATGAAAATTAGATTCCATATTTAAGAACATTTATTAAATTGGAAAGGTGTAGGAATACATAAATTAAATTTACGAGGAATAAAGGTGTAGGAATAAGGAAATTCACGTCACCCTCTATGTCAAGTTCCACTTAAGGAACTACTATGGCCATAGTTCCCATGAACACACCTCATTGGGATCACCCAAGAGGGACACACTGTCTCAATCCCATGAGATATCATGGTGCCTTTATTGAGAATACCTATTGCTATCGGCTTCCATCAATAATGACCCAATCCATAAGGAATATATGATCAACTTACGATCTCACCGATAGATCAAAGCCATTACTAACTTTAGCACAAGCTCAATATTCTCTTAAGGTTAAGAGACAACACAATGAAGTAGCTTGGTGAGTTCATGACTACTTAATAGCCTTAGGTCACGATTCACTGTAGGTCTTGTCCAATCTGTAATTATACACACTAGTGCACTCACCATGGGAAACTCATCCCCATAGCTAAGATTAGTCATCCCTCCAATTAGGAGGTGATGTACTAGAACCTCTAATGGGTTGCTTAGACCTATGAACCGGTTGTGAACAAGTCATCTATTTGTAAGAAACCCATGACTTAGATCTTTTGTACAACTCTTAATGCACCTAAGTCACATACAATGCAAAAGGTACATGTAAGAATGCTCATAAAGTATAAGGATAGATAAAAGTGAAACCGGAACATCATTAAATAAATAAACAAATTCCAAATTTATTATATCATGTCATGCTTTTAAGGGCTCTATCCTAACACTCTCCCACTAGCCCTCAAAACATCATGCTTATAAAGCATGCCAGATTCTCATCTGAAACCTATGTTATCCTTATGACCAACAAAGATTCTCCCTGTCAATGTCTTGGTGAAGGGATCTACCAGGTTCTCCACATAAGGTATCTTGTCAACCATCACATCACCCTCTAAACTATCTCATGACTTTGGAGCACAATCACATAATCCCTCTTTCTCAAAAAATACATGAATATATGCTTGACAACACAATTTTCCTATTCTTATAATCCCTTAGGACTTCAAACCCAAAAATATATTACGCCTCTTCTAGATTTCCGTCTAGAATCGAGTAGACAACCAGATCTTGACTGATGATAATATCTTTACATCATTCTCAATGAGCAGATTGTCATCTACCTACAAGATCCTAGAACACCACCATGCTTCCCTGCAGTTTCTTATACACACAAGGCCCTTTGCTATGAAAATATCTAGTCACATCATATAGATGCTAATACTAAGATAATCATTTAAGAACATTATCTTGACATCCTATTACAATATCTCATAAATGAGATACACAGTGATGGATAGGAGTACTTGATTCGACTCATGGTAGCTTAGCTTTAAAGGCGTATCAACAAAATTTATACCTTAAATACTATTACTAAAGTAGCCAAGCTACTATAGCATAGTGGTTCTAGGATCGTTCACTGGGATGGGTTTTCACTTCACAAATGATATTCAAATTAGGAAAATAGGTGATTTTCTTATGGATGTTAGCTTTAAAAGAAAACATAAAGATGTAAATGTTTTAGAAAGATTTAAACTAATCTAAGCTAACATTAAAGACTAAAATGAAAGGGTGTAAAAACAAGTTTCTCAAAGATAGGATAGCTATGCTCTGGCTCTTATGCAAATTGGAAACCTCAGGATAGGCTCCTCGCGTTGGGGTTGCAACTATGGTGATGCTTGCTTCCCGAACCGGTATGGATTTAGCAAATCAAGTTTTAATCCTTTAAAATGACAAAACAGATGGTAGTGAATTTCATCAATGGTTATCCACCTTAGACTTCCTTTGAATGGCTCGTAAGAGATAACTAATGGTCTAAAGCCAAAAGCTTACCAAATATTGGCAACTCAAAGTCATTCCGGGTGATAAACTCACCTTTCAATGGCCATTGAAATTGGTTCTAACAGATTAATGCAAAACTTGGAATTGAAAACCTCACCTTCCAATAGCTCGTAGGAGATAACTAATGGATAGAAATCCAAAAGCTTATCAAGTATTGGCCGTTGGAAGTTGTCCAAAGGAAATAAAAACCAAACTTTGCATTAATGAACCATTAATGAAAAACGACTAACTTACCTTCCAGGTGCGAGAAATTTCCATGGGATTGCATCCAAGCCATCACAATAACATCCATACTTTGAGAAACTAAAAGTTTTAGCCAATCATCCTCTGAGAAAAAAGCCCTCAGAGGCTGTTTGGCTACTAAGAAAATAGAAATGGGAGAGAGGGAAAAACAGAGCAAGGCTCTGTATATTTTATATGTCCCCGTATCTTTTACAATGGATGCACGAGAATACATATAGAGAAGTTTTTCCAACCTTCCTAGCTAAGAAATCTTATGATTCGTCGATTACAAGGAGAAGAATGGAAATTTATACAAAAATATCCAAAAGAAAAGATCTCGTGTGGAGTCGGCAAAAACAGGGGAAAATTCGCACCATGCAAAGGGGGTGTGCGAATTTTGAAGGTGTTGTGCGAAATTTCGCACACCCCTGGGGCAGTTGTCTTCCAAATGCCATATCTTCCTCATTTCAGCTCCAAATCGTACACGGTTTGAAGCGTTGGATTCTTGACTTCCTGAGATTTGAAATGGTATATAGAATGTAGAAAATGGGCTTCGGGAAGTGCTCCAAAGTGGCGAAGGAAGACTGTAGCTGCTGTCCTCTGTTTTCCTCTTTGCTTCACTTTGCTTCTCTTTGCTTCTCTCCTTTTGTTGGCTTGCTTTGGTGTAGCTAAAAGCTTGCTTTAACTTGTCCAAGAAGCTCCTCCATCATTTGGCATGCTTGAATTGATTCATAAGCTGATATAAACATGTAAACTTGCCACAAAATGGTTAAAACCAATTACTAAGAACCTTAATGAATTAATTGGGTTAAATGAATATGATACTACACAAAGGTGCTTAAAACCATTATAATTTAGGTCTACAAAATAAGCACTTCTTTGGTAGTAATCCATCACTTTAATGGATTGGGTATGCTGTGGTGAAAAGGTTTCCTCTAGTTTGAACATAATGTTTCAAACTATTAACCTTTTAGCTACAACCAGCCATTACTTAAATTCTCAACTTTTCCATCTACTCCTTGTTCCTCTTTGTAAGGACCAACTTACACCCATGGGGTTTCCAGCGCTTCTATAGGAACCCTATACATTAGAATAACAGGATTCTAAACTCATGCCTCCATAGCCTTTTTCGTAAAGGATGTGCATCCACATCGCTCATACTTCATCAGAATCTATGAGATTGATCTCATGTTCCTCTAGAATACGCCTCCAAAGGACTTTCCAAATTATATACATTGATCTAGTTGGATAACACATCCACACTCACGATGAAGGCCATTTAGTGTACTAGAAAGAGAATGGTTGATATATGGATCCATAGTATCTTGTGCATAGGGGACTTATCTAGTATTCTCAATCTATATCACTATTTTGCCTTATTACATATATACAGTCTTACATAAATACGGTATTATGAGCACAACACTTTCTAATAAATCCTGACTATAAAGTAATAATCCTTGAAACCTCTTGGATACCTAAAACGAATTACCCTTCTATGAAAAATGTTATTAACACAGTCTTTAAGACTATACCCAAGAAAATGGAAGTAATGAGAAACCACGATCACCGATAATCACTATGTCTATCAAAGTTTGATATCTTCTTTCCAATTCATTTTACAATGGATACTTGCGTGCACACCAACTGGGATATCTTCTTGTAGACTCTCCCATTTTTAGTCTTTCTTCGCACATGTGGCAACTAGGAGTCTTCTGTACTTTCTTGATTACTAGTATCTAGACCTTTTGAGCTAAGATTACGGGTCTCATTAAGATCTTATAAGATACGTCCCACTGATGTCTGTAGGCCCCATTCACTTACGTTTAGTTTTTGGAGTTTGATGTTTTGGTTTTGAGTATAAGTGTGCTTTTGGGGCTTTTTACATTTTTTTTTTTGGACTTTTGACTAGAAAATGAGTTTTAGATCCTTTGGATGTACAAAGATAAATTTTCAATTTCTAGTTCTCTCCGCTTTTGGTTGTAAAATATTGTGCTGTGTTTATTACTTCTCTTTTATCTCATTTTATTATTATTATTATTATTATTATTTGGCATTGGATTTGCACTTTATTTTTGTTTGCATGTGTTTGGATTAAGATAAATTTTAATGTAGTGTGATTGTATACTATTTATATTGTTAAACTTTGATGTTAATTTCAAAGGAATGATTTTTTAACTTTTCCTTACTTTATTTTGCTGGGACTTGAATGCTGCCAATTTAAGAGAATCCCTTGTGTACGCGACTTTGCACAATAACAGAGGAGATTAAGACTTTGGAGATATTTTCTTAGACAAAGGGATTCTTTTTGGCTTTTGCTTTAGGAAACGATTTTCAATAAGCACACATATACTAAGAGGATCTTATATATATATATATACATAATACACGACTGCATTTTTTCTTTCTATTGAGGAGGTTACACCATTTTGGAAAACCACTAACAATAAAAAAAGTGAACAGCTGCTATAAGGAAAAAAAAACAAAAAAAAGATGCCGCCACTCAGGAGAGGAGCTCTCTACATGCATAGGCTTTGATTATTTTGGGGTGGGGTGTGTTTGTGGCGGGCAGGGGGGATGCAAGAGTTTTGAATGCGGAATAAAGACCATGGAAATTAAGACCCAGGCTACACTAACGAGGAGACTCTAGGGGATTTTAGGAGTGAAGAGAAGGGGTTGTGAGGGGACATGAAGAAGCTCTTCAGGAGAGAGGAAAGGGAAGGGCATGGAGGCGGAAAGGGGATTAGGGAGCTGGGGCTTGAGAAAAAATCACTGTGTGAGGAGAGGTGGAAAAGATCAGGTTGGGGGGAAGGAAACATTATTTTAGTGATATCAGCATTCTGGATGGGATTTGAGTCGCAGCGTTCGAAATGACAATGGGGCAGATCTTTTAAAAAAAAATCTAGAACAGTCCGGGTTTTTGGAGGGGTTGCACCGAGGGAGGATTTTGACGGGCTACAATCTTTTGGAATCAGACATAGGACAAACACATTCTTTAGATGAGCAATAGCACACACCCAGGGGATGGAGGGCAAGACGCACAGGCCATCGAAAAGCATAACACGCAACCACCATATGAGAGGATCCCTCAACAGTCCATGTGGGGTAGGACTCTTCTTCATGGGCTGTGCAATTCAAGGCATATGGCATAGGAGATTTTTCTTTGATTCGGCAGCAAGGGGACATTGAGATAGGCTGCCTATATTCAGAAAAGGAGGGCTCTCCATTGAGGGGGGCGGGGGTTGGGTGGGGCGGGGTGGTGGGGGGGTGGTGTGTGACACATGACTTTGAATTCTACATAGGTGCCTCCTTATAGAGAAGTCATCACCGAAAGGAGAAGTCAGTGCATCTCTTAGAAAGCCGCTATCCATTAAAAGATGAAGTGGCCATTGAAAGAACCCACACATATCACGCACCATGAATGGAATTCTCCATTGGCAAGTGAACCATGAAGACCACCAACGCCTAGAGTATCGATCGCAAGGGCTGCCACTTGAGACTCATAGCCCAAAAATTTGGAGGAATAGCAACACACCTAATCTCACGGCTGTATACATATATGATGAAAATCAATTAGCCCATGTGCGGCTGGGAAAGGTATATTAGCATATACTTTCCATGAGCTAACACGGATGTCTTCTTTTATAAAAAGAGACCCGCAACCACTATGGAGTGGATCACAAGCAGCGTCTCTATTTTAAGGGAGTTTAGAATGAGGAGAGAAGACTACGATGCAAATGGGACTCCACTCTCACGACAGCCATGGACACTCTACTAGGAACTCTGCTGTCATAACGGCTCCGGAAAAGGACACTCTCGAGCGCAACTTCGAAGAGACATATAGGCGATTTCTTACAAAAATTCCACAACATGCATTTATATATCAGCTACGCTTGGAGAAGGGAAGGTAAGTTTTTTATGTGTACTTCTTATTTTCGTGGTAAGCATTCTCTTTATTTTGTTTTAAATTCATTGATGAAAGTTATTTATTATTATTTATTTTTTAGTTTTGATAATTTTTAGTTTTTGGTTCTTGTTAGTTAGGTGTTTAGTAATTTTAGTTCATTAGATCAATTGATTATGTATTAAATTTTTTAATGGTTTGATTTATATTTGACCATCTTTAGTTTAGTTTAGAGGTACTATCATATAGTTCATTAGATTAATTAATTTTTGGTTTAAACTTGTGATTTATTTAATTTTAATCGTTTTAGTTATTTAAAGGCTTTGTTTTTATATGTTTTAGTTCGTTAGATCAAATGATTTCCAGTTGATAATGTTTATTTTTTTAAATTCGCTTTACTCAAGTTAGTTTATTTATTAATTTAGAAGCTTTTGTAATTTTGGGTTCATTAGAATTAACTTGCTTTGTATGATAAAGTTGTTATTTTGAATCTGGTGTTTGATTAATTGTAATTCTTTAAGTTAAGAATTTTAATTTTAGTTAATAGTTTTGATTAATCGCTCATTTGTTCGAGTGATAATTTGTTAGGTTGATTTATCTATAGTTATTAAGTTAGTTGGCTTTTAGTTTAGTTTAAATTCATACCTATTTAATGATAACTTGTTTCATTTGATTAATTCTTTTAGTAATAACGTTAGTTATATTTTTTTCTAGTCATTCTGCTTATTTTAAAATCAATATTTGTTAGCCAATTAAGAGTCAGTCCTATTAAGATTAGTTATAATTTTAGTCAGTTTAATCATGCTTATTTTTAAAAAAATTGATATTCATGAGCTTGATTTTCATTGAATTTAAGTTGTTTAAATTCAATTTATTAATCTATGCCTTCTCTTAGTGGTTTCTTTTAGTTTGGCTGACTTCATTTATTTATTTTAAAATCTTAGTTTTAGTCAAATCCTCGCCATATCTTTAAATTGATAACTTTTCAATTTAATTGAATTCACTTAGTTATTATTATTATTATCATTTTAGAATTTCGGTTTTAGTTAAATCTTTGCTATGCTTTCGTTTAATTGACAGTTTAGTTTTTTAATTGCCTCTTTTAACTCTATTTTCAAACCTTAATATTAGAAAACGAGCTTTTTAAATTGACATTTTGAATTAAGTCAGAATCACATATTTTCTTTCAAAAAAAAAAAAATTCTCCATCAGTGATGTGGCTCATTGATCCCAAATGAAAGGTAGCCAATAAGGGGATCCAAGTTAATTTGTCTCTCATTTTAAAACTCCTTTAAGAAAGAAATAAAAAAATCTCTATTTTGTGTTCCAGTTTTGGATTTTTTCAATCAATTGTTCTTTTGCTTTTAAAATCATTCTCAAAGGAATTTAAAACTTTTAAAAAAAAAAAAATTATTTTTATTTTTTGTTTTTAAAAAATTCATTCTAGGTTTTTAAGGCTAAGATCTCACTTTGTTTTAAAAAATATGCAACTTAGTTTTATCCAGGTTGCATTATTTTTTCTTAGTTTTCTAAAACTTTATTTTTTTAACTTAGATTTGAATGTGTGCTCCAAGCTAAATGGGAATTTACAGTGAACTTTAATGAATATTAATTGGGAACTTGATGGGACCCCAACATAAAATAATCTTTTCAAAACTCATCATTTGCTACCAATTTCAACTCCGCAACTGACCCTTTAATTTTAAAATTCATTTTGATAATTTTATAATAAGTTCTTAAAAAAAATTTCCCAAAAATTGTATGATGTTCCTTATTCTTGCAACTGATTTGAAGTTTATTTAAGTCAATTAGTTTTTTCTTACAGCTCGTTATGATGATTTTTCAACATGTTCTATTCAGGACAACTTCTAATACTCTACGAGCACTTTGAATTTAAATTATTTTTTTATTTTTTTAATTAAATGATATTTTTTTCTATATTATTGATTATGAATTGATTTGACATATAAATATTAGAAATGTGCTTTCTTGAGGGAGATCCATGATTTTTCAAGTTTACCTATTACATGATGGATTCTGGACTCTGATTAATTTGAGTGGTTTAAAAAAAATACTTTGAGTGACTAAATGATCATGATTTATTTCTATAAACTAGAACCTTAAAGGCATGTTATATATTTCTGTATGATTTTAGGAGCCCTGTGAATATTTTACAAATTCAATGTATGCACATTACCGTCTTTCTGCCCATTTCAAGATTTCTATAACTTTTGGGTGTTTTGCTTAAATAAATTGCAATTTAATGGCGTGTTTTGGCTTTTTATTTGTCTGACATGTAGGAGTTATTCTGCTGAAATTATTTGTAATTAAAATTCCCACTCAAGATATTTTTTAGGGTTTGTGTCATTGAATGCCCCTATTCTTAACTACATGCCGATGCTCTTGTACTTTCTATGACATATTGTTAATTATTTTGGAGTAAACTCTTGTGTCTCTTTCAATAAATATTGATTGGCTCCAGAATTGGCTTTGGTATAAATAATAACCACTCCAAGGACACCTGATTATTATGACATAATACAAATGTGTTGAGAAAATGATAGCTAAGGGAGATCGCTCTACTTTCAAAAAATTGGAACTTTCTTCATGCCTTTAGGGAATATACATTGTATAAATAAATGTTCTAAGGTATTTAATAAGAATTTTTATCTAAGTAATAAGTTATCTTCCGCCCCTTTGACGCTTGTCCTGTCAATAGGCATGAATTCGGTGACAGTAAATTTTGTATGTTTTCTGTTACCTCTTTTCCTAAGTCGTACTCATATTTAGTGTCAGGCTATTAACCTTGCTTAGACAAGTCAAGATTTGGACTGATTCTTTGCTATATATGTAATGATTGATCGTTAATGCCTCATAACGACTGTTATTTAGTGTGGCTTAGGTGCTGCTAAAGACTAATATTTTTACATCGTATGAAGGCTTCTACTCTTGATTGAGGAAGTGAATGAGATATTACGTCTTCAAGTTCTATTTTTTTTCCTTGTCAAATTGTGAGAATTGGTAGTCCTGGCTGAGGGTTTTTGCCATGTGGTCATTCTGGTATGCACTGTGGTGCAATTGGTGTATTAGATTCCGCTAATCATTATTATTTGTCAATATA
>JBAPGN010000489.1:0-27302 GCA_037355405.1 Vitis amurensis | reverse complement strand
CAAGGCCTCAAATATAATCAAGAAAGATTTGGGAAGGTTAAGCTCTTGAAACAATGAAGATTGGAGCCTTTTTATAGAAGAAAAAAGCCAAACTAGCCGTTGGGGGTTCGATTGGTCGAGCTAGGGGTCGACTGGTTGACTAGCCGTTAGCATTTTAATGCTTGGCAAGTGACCGTTGGGCCTCAACCGGTTGAAGTTCAACCTTGACCGGGAAGAGAAGGTCACTGGGAGAGAGTGAAACTTTTGGCCTCCCTCAACCGGTCCTTGACCGGACGAGCACAACCGGTCGACCGGTTGAACTGGTTGAGCCATTTTTTGGCTCAACACCCAACCTTTTTCAACTTAAAACCTTTTAACACAAGTTTGAAAATCATTTAACACAAGGTTTTAGTTGAAAACATGAAATCATCCAATTCTTAAGATATTTAAAACAATATTACTCTTGGATGATTTTGGTGCATAAATAAAGAATGAAATGCATAAAAATCCAAATGCACCAACAACCTTACAAAGAGATCTTATGAAGCTTAGGTCTTGAAAAACACTTCTCTTTGAGGTGGTCTTCTTCTTCATGATTTCTCTTTGGCTTGATTTGTCTTTGTGATTGCTACTTTGGAAATCGTCTTGCCTAATCACACTTGAAATATAATCATTAGTTGTAAACCTTGTTTTGTTATCATCAAAATCAAGATTAACTAAACCTTGGTTTCACAAACTTTAACTAAATAAAAAAAATGAAATTTATATTTAAGTTGATTATTAATATTGAAAAGGCTAAATTTTGAATTACTTTTTAAGTTTGTGATGATAATTTTAAGAATGATTTTCGTTACATCAAATAATTAAAACTTCAACTAAATGAAAAGATTATATTCTTATTTAAATTAATTATTAGTATTGATAAGTGTATTTTTGGAAATAAAAAAGTGAAAAACAGCTACTATTTTTATAAGTAGTATAGATTGATAATTGTTTTAATTTGATGTGTGTATATATATATATATATGAAATTTTCCATAATATTAAGGAAATGTTGTACCGAATTTTAATCTGAATTATTATATTTTAATATTTAATAAAAGTCATTGACAAATAAAAAAGAGACTAATTGAATGAAGAGTAGTCTCAGTCTCTTTCTCCACTTTTCTCCCCCCCTCTTCCCTTACTCCACTTTTTGTCTTTTTAAAAAAAAATAATAATAATAATCTAAAAATACTCTTCCACAGTGTTAGTACTTTCCTCTTTTTATCCGATTTAAATTTTATTTTTCTCCAAAAATTTATATTCTCTTTAGAATCTAAACAAAAGTTTTTTTTTTTTAAAAAAAAAGGAAATCATCTAAAAAATATCTCAAAAATTAAAGAATATATTAGAAATGCCAACTAAATAAAACTACATAGAAAAAATAAAATGAAATGAAATGAAATTACAATTATAAACTATTACACCCTAAATACCATCTTAGAAAAATTAAAATAAAAAGCAATATTTTGTATTTTAATTTTATAACTATTGTTTTTTAATTTTATTTTTATATCTTTTAAATTATTTATTATTATTAGTGAAGAAACTTTCAACTTCAATGTTAGATGATTATGTATTTATAAAGTGTGAAGACAAACATGGCAGCTCTTACATCAACTATCACCTTAGATTTCTCTTAATCATAATTTATTATAATTTGTAACATATTTGATTATATCGAGGAAGTCTCTAGAACTTTCTGAAACTTCTTTTTTCTTTCTTTATACTCAGTTAAAAGACTCCAAGAATCAGAAAATAGAGACTTGACCCTTATAATTTTCTTGGTTCGATGGTGTCAACATGATAACAGCCATGGAAATCTCAAAAGGAATAAGCATTGCCAACCAATCGACCATTTATGCTTTCATGGTATTATTGCACATAACATTATATATTTTATATATATTTGCTAATATTTTATATTATAAATTAATTATAATAAATTATTTTAATTAAGTTAATTTTACTTATCATATTTTATATAATAATTAAATACAATACAAATATAAATTTATAAATAGTATATGGTTGGTTCTTTTGGAACCAACTGGTCCACTGGTTCGCATAGTTCATGGTCGATTTATATTATTTTTTATTTATTTCATAAACTATATATAAACATAACATAATATATCTCATTTGATATACTACTTTAGGATATCATGCTCATTGGATATAATATTGAAATATATCATATTCCATTAAAAAATTATATATTAGTATATGTATTTTCTATTTAATAAGATATGATATCTTAAAATATACTTATCATATCTTACCTTATCCGGTCAATTAGAATAGTCATTGGGTTTTTTACTAAAAAAGTTTCAATAAAACATATTTTTTTAATATGGTGAACATCAAGGGAAATGTTGTAAATGCTTTATAGAGATTGGTGTTACTGACCACTACATTTCGAGTCAGTTTGGCAGTGTTTTTTCAAAGTGTTTTTAGCCCTAAAAACACTTTGAAGCATTTTTAAGGTAAAAAAATAGGTGTTTGGTAATATTTTGAAAGACGCTTTAAAGTATTTTTTTTTTTTTTTTAGAGAAGCACTTAATGGTGTTTCTTTAAAAAACACTTCAAAAATTTTCATGTATTCCTAAAATACCATTCATCTCTATCTTCCCTTCCCTTTCACTCTCCACTTTCTTCTCACTTTTCTTTTCATTTTTCACTTCCCTTTCATAAAAATATATATATTTTTAGTTTTTTTAATAATATAATAAATATTTATATATTTTTTGTAATAAAAGTTTTTGGTTTATTATAATATTTTTTTAATAAAAGTCTTTTTTAATAATTTATTATTATTAAAAATGTTTTTGTATTTATGCAATATATCATAAAAACATTATTAGAATCACTTTTTTCAAATTCTTATAAAAACGTTTCTCATATAAGTGCCGTAAAAAAAAAACACTTCCACTATATACAATACCAAACGGGCTCTTTATTTACTTTCCCTCACTCTCTCATTCTCTTAATTCTCTTTTACAACTTATTTTTCTTAGTTTGTTTGTTGCTTCGATTCATTTTTATACATTTTTAAAAGCCAAATTCTTATTACATGTTTGACAATTGCAAGTTGATTTAGAACCTATTAGGTAGTGATTTTAGAAAGTGTTTCTAACATTTCAGTGTGTTTGGTAATGATTTTACGAGACATTTTTAATTTTTTTAATACTTAAAAGATAAAAAATTTAAAGTGTTAAAAAAACTAGAAACACTTCATAAAATAACTATGAAACACAAGTGACTTTAATTCAATAACTAATTATTTATTAAATAGATGTAAATTTACTTTTTGACCAATCCTTATCCAAGTCACTATGAATGATTAAAAAATGTCATGATCACTATAAAAATTTATTTTAAATAAAAAGATAGTAAATAATTATTTGGATAAATTTGATAAGTAGTTTATAAATGAAGTTAGAGGGAAGAAAAATCTTAACGCCAACCCAAAAATAGGGAATAAAGGATTTTTATTTATTTATTTATTTACTGATCTCACAAGATTTTACTTAAATAAGTCCAATGATCTTTTCTTGAAATATTAAAGTTTGATATAATTAAAAATTAAAATTTCATAAATTAGGAAAATAATTCATTATAATAATATCTAATGAAAAAATGCACCCCCAAGTGTACCAAAGAGAATTTTTTTTTTCTTTCAAAAATTGAAATTCCTAGAAGAATAGGTTTTGACCCTAAAAAGATTAGAAATGATTAATTTACTTATAATTTTTTATGAATATATTTTTATTTTTTGAACTATAAAATAGGAAAATGAGTCTGTTTGATAATGTGATTTAAAAACAGTTTTTTGTTTTAAAAATATAATTTATTTTTAAAAATTATTAACACTGTTTAATCGTTATTTTTTGTAAATAATTTTAAAAAATAAAGTGAACTAAAGAATAATTTTTAAAGAATAAGTAAGAATTATTTTCATTGATTTTTAAAAATAAAAGAAAAACATAAGCTTGTTTGACCATATTTCAAAAAACAGTTTTAAAAACAAGTTCGAGGAAAGATTGGAAACCTTAGTTTTTCAACAATTGAAGGATTAAAAAGGAAGAATAAGAAATAATAATAATTATTATTATTATTATTGTTATCCAGAAGATTTCAAAACAAGCTTATAAGTGGTGACATATTTTTAAAAACATAAAAATAACGTTTTTGGAATCATCTTGCTTTCAAAAGTAGTTTGAGAAAACGTGTTATTAGAAAACACTGTTGTTATAGACTTGGAATTTTATTCACTTTATATATCTAATTCTCACATTAAGTTTTAATAATATATTGTCACTTAAAAAGTTTAGCATGTGACGGTGTACTCACGCGCCTGCAATTCCCGTAGATTGAAATACTCCATATTCGCTCACCGAAAAGCCGAAAAGCTCCGAAACCCTGCCTGCTGAGATTTCTAGGGTTTCGAAGTCTCCATCGCGAGAGAGGATGGTTCTATCGCAGAAGCTTCACGAAGCCTTCAAAGGAACTGTGGAGAGAATCACTGGGCCTCGTACCGTCTCTGCGTTCAAAGAGAAAGGTGTTCTCAGCGTCACCGAATTCGTCATCGCCGGCGATAATCTCGTCTCCAAATGCCCCACCTGGTCTTGGTAATTTCCACTTCTTTGTGTTTTTGTGCCGACGTTTTGGTTTTGGTTGATATTGGTGTGTTTGTTGTTGCCAATTTCGATTATTCGGCTTTGAATTGCCGGAGGTGGGTTGTTGCTTCCTCAATCATTCTAATCACGTGATTGGGCATTGCGCGGAAGCAACAAGATCAGTTCTTGCAATCCTTTCAATTTTGTGGAAAAATATGAGTTGGTTCTTATTTTGATTGATATTGTTGTTCGATGTCTGTTATGGGCGATGTATGTATTTCAGATGTCATGATTTGATGCTAATTTTTTTTTTTTTTTTATTTTTGTATTGTGAATTGATATTGACTTATGATTTGATTTTGAATATGGATGTTTTATTCCTTTCAAGGTTTATGATGTTGATCTGAATGTTTAGCTTTGAATGCTGAGTTTCTGAAACTTGTAACTGTTGTTAAAGCTGTAATAGGGGTTTTGCAATGCTCTATAGGTCAGGTGGGAATATGTTGGCTTTGGTCAGTCCTGGTAATGTGTTTTAGCATTAAGCTTGCTATTTCCTTGGGCAACATGGTGACTCTACCCATCCAAAAAGGTGTTTAGAGTGTCCATGAGGACTAGAAGCCCCATGGATGGTGCCAAGTGTGGACTCTGGGCATAAATTTTGATCTTGAGGCGCTCAGATGTGCTCCCTCTAGGCAGTGCAATATCGACTAAGTTGGTATTGTGTTTACTGGATTAGGCTTTGGAGGGCATGTCCTATGCACTGTGTGCTTTGTGTCTCTGCTAGGATTAAGTTGGATTAGTGTCTTAATTTGGATTTCAAATCATGTCCTATGCTCCAAATCAAATTGTGTTGAGTTCAGGAAAAATCATGACCTTTTAAGTTTTGAATTTTGTTTTAAAATACAAAAGAATTAGATTAAAAACTGTTAAATTTGGCCATAAAATTATTTTATTGATCCGCTGAAATTTTAAATGAATAATACAGAATTTGGTCTAAATTAGATGGTATTTTAGCTAATAAGATTCAATAGTTTTGGCCATACAAAACTGGCTACAATCAGAAATTCTGGAAAAGTCAAGTTTAAGTTAAAATGTAGAAATTAGAATTTCCCTGTCAATCTTCATATTGAAAATGATATCAGAGCTTAGGGTTTTTGTTATATTTTAAAATGTAGCCTGAAAACACAATTTTGGTTCCTCCAGTTTTGTGTTCTAGTTTTTTTTATTCTTAAGGCTATTTTTGTTGATGAAACTTCTTGTGCTTTTTCTTACAAATGATGGCTAAACTTTTAATCCACCCCCTTATTTTTCATTTTTTTTTTTTTGGAAAATAAGTTTTTGAGGTGATAAAGTTTTTAGTACAAGGTACTCTTGAGGGTGGGGGGGGGGGCATGGGTTACTAAATACTGGAATGGGAATATAAATTGAAAGGAATCTTAAGCCGGTTTGACAATGTTATCGAAATTAGTTCTCTATTGTTTTTGGGAACAAATTTGTTTTTATTCTTTATATTTTGTGATAGGCAATGATGAAATTTTATAAACAACCACTGTGAAAATAGCGCATCAATTTCATGAACAAGATTCTTATTGGAAACTTAAATATGAAAAACAGTTTTCTCAACATATTTTCCATGAAGACCTCATTTTCAAAAAGAAATTCTTAAAAACTTCTTGTTAATAAAAAATTTGTTTAATGTGTTTTCTAAGTTAGAAAACTTTTTTCAAAATAGTTTCCAAACAAACCCTTCAAAATATTAGAATGGGAATCCCATAACTATTTCATTTTCGGCATCCATTTCTAGAAATTTGATTCTCATTCCTGAATTTAGATGCTGATGAGCCAAACACACTTAAAAGGATTATTTTTAAAATTCACATTAATTCTGAAGCAATTTCCAGGATTATGAAATACTATAATGGGAATAAAAGTTAAAGGGAATCTTAAACTCCTAATTTTAACCAAATATTAGAATGAGAATATTGTATCTATTTCAGTCTAGCATCTATTTCCAGAAATATTGTTCTTCTGGAATTTAGATGCTGATGACTGAGGGCATATTTGTTTTTGAATATCGTAATTAGGGAATGAGTGTTTCTTTATCAAGTACAAGATTGCTATATTTAGGATGCACATAGATCTCAAAATTTTAACTTCCTTGGATGTGAGATTCTCTCAAATTGAGCAGATCTAATACCTATCATAGATTTGGTAAGATAAAAGAAAGTGGACAATTAAGTCTTGTCCTTCTTTATTTATAAATAAATCTATTGTATTAAAATACTATTTGAAGGTAGTTCTATAAATTCTAATTCTCAATTCAATCCTATAATAACCGAACACTAGAATGGGAATAAAAGTTGAAAGGAATCATATTCCCAAATTTAAGCAAAAGTTTGAATGGAATCTCATATCCATTATACTTTGAGAATTGATTTTCAGAAATATGATTCGTACTCTCAAGTTTATATGCCTACAAACTAATTGCAGCTTGAGAACCATCTTAATTTGGTGTATTTTGAATTTAGTATTGGCATATTCCATTGTAGTGGTTATTTGGGTTAGTTAGGATCATGATTATTCAATTAAATCAAGTTATAATCATCCAATTAAAGTAAGCCTATTAAAAAAGTTATAATTACCCAATTAAATCAAGTTGTAGTATGAAGGCAAGTGTTCCATCCGTCTATATTTGCTTTGAACACTATCAATGACTTTGTTTCATGGACACTCAAAAATATAGACGCCCCTCTATTGGATATTAAATGACAAGGGTTTAGGTATGAGATTGTTTTTTTTATAGGTAAGTAAAGATTGTATTAAACAAAAGAAAATACAAGTAGGTATACACTACATATACAAAGCAACCTAAAACCCAAAAACCGGTGCTAAGGCACAAAAATCAGCAATCGCACCATACATAGAGCCTTACCCATCCACAAAGTCTATCAACAACAAGGAACAATCCCTAATATTCACTCTAACCTAATCCTAAAAGAGATACAAGAAGGAATGCTTAAATGCTTGGTCCATGATTTCACAATTATCAAAAGCTTTCTTATTTCTCTCCCTTCAAGTAGTCTAAAACAAGTACAATGGAGCAACCTTCCAAGCCTACTTTCTCTTCTTTCCTACAAAAGACCCGCCCAACTCAAAAGAACACCCCTAACTGAAAAGTGTATCACCCATTGCACACTAAAAAGAGCATAAATCAATTGCCACAAAAACCTACTTTTTAACAATGAAAGAGAATATGGTTAACCATTTCTTCTTTTGTTTTGCTCATGTAGCATCTATTAGGAATCCTCCAGCCCATCCTTTTGAGTTGATCTAGAGTCATAATCTTGCCCTAAGTTGCTTCCTAGAGAAGCTAATTTGATGGGACCCAGGAATTCTACATTGTGCTATAAGAAAACGACTCTACTCTCCTATTTGACAAAGAGGAATAAAAGAACTTAAATGAGAAGCGACCATTCTTTGTAACCAACCACTCCATATTATCTTCAATGCCCATGCTAATGGAATGCTCATGCAACCTCCTAAAAAAGACTTCTACCTCCTCTAAATCCCAATCATGCAACTGTCTTATAAACTTTGGGCTCTAGCTACTACCATCCCAAACGTCAACCACCTTAGCATTTTTTAAAGAGGGTATAAAATAGAGTTCTAAGGAAGACTCCCTCAAAGGTGTGCCCCCATTCCACTTGCCCTTCTAGAACTTCACTTTGTTCCTAAAACCCACCTTAAAACTTGTTCTATCCTTGAAAGCCTCCCAACCACCCATGATTGCCTTCTATACCCTCACTCCATAACCCTCCCTTGCCTCTTTAGCACACCACCCCCTTTCTTGCTCAGACTTACTAACAATTACCCATTTCCAAAGAGGACTTCTTTCACTCACAAATCTTTAACACCATTTCCCATAAGGGTCTTATTAAGGATGGATAAATTTCTTATCTATCAAAAAAAGGATGGATAAATTTCTTATGCCTAAGCCCCTTTATGCTTTTCCATGTAAACAATAGACCAATTCACCAGATGCAACTTATGTTCCAAAGGCCCCCCATTCCCAAGAAAATCTCTTTGAATATTTTCTAATCTAGTGACTACCCTCTTTGGGATGACAAAAAGGGATATGAAATAAATTGACAAGTTGGACAAAGTATTTTTTATCAAAGTCTATCTTCCACATTTTGAGAGATACTCTCTCTTCCACCAAGCAAACCTCCTTTAGAATTTTTCTTCCACCCATCCCAAACCTTATAGGACTTGAAAGGGGCTCCCAAAGGAAGGCCTAAATAGGTGGTTAGGAGAATGCCCACCTTGTAACCTAAAACTCTAGCAAAATCCTCCATATTTGAAACCACCCCAACATGAATCAACTTGTTTTTCTCCAGGTTGATCTTTAGCCTTAATATTGTGTCAAACAACATAAAAACCCAACTCAGGTACTTTAGGTTCTCCTTACAAGCATCATAGAGAATGAGGGTATCATTCGCAAATAACAAATGGGAGACCTCCACCCCCACACCATCTCTTATTCTAACCAAGAATTAATAAACCCCCCAACCCCCCCCACCCCACCCCCCCAACACCCCACCTCGACTCTCTTTGGGGAAAGAGCCTCAATTGCCATGATGAACATATAATGGGACAACGGATCTCCTTGTCTCAAACCTCTAAAGCTTTACAAGAAACTTGATGGGGATCCATTGACCAAGATATAGAAATGCACGATAGAGATGCACCATTTAATCCAACTAATCCACTTGGAGCTAAAGCCCATATTTTTCAATCCTACAAGAACATAACTCCAATTTACATCATTGTAAGCCTTTTCAATATCAAACTTAATAATGATCCCTCTTGAGTTGTCTTTAAGTCTAGAATCAATGGCCTCATTTGCTATCAAAACGCATCCAAAATTTGTCTCCTTGCTTGATAGGCATGCTAAAAATTTGAGACTATGTTACCCATCACCTTTTTAAGTCTGTTGGCTAGGACCCTTGCTGGAAGCTTGTATAAGCCTCTTACTAAGATAATTGGTCTAAAGTCCTTTAAGTCTTCTACACCCCCTTTCTTTGGAACCAAGGCTATGAACATGACGTTTAAACTCCTCTCAAAGGACCCTAAATCATGGAACTCTGCAAAAAACCCCATCACCTTCCTTTTCACAAAATCCCAACAAAACTAAAAAAGGGCCATGGAGAAGCCATCCAAACTAGGGGCTTTATCCCTAAAGTAGCAAGGACCTCCTCTTTTGAGTAAGGGATCTCCAAAGCCTTTGAATCAACACTAGACAAGGATTCAAAGGACAAGCCACTAATGCTTGGTCTCCACTCCCCCAACTCAAATAGAGTCATGCAAAAAGCATTTGCCACTCCTCCTTTAATGTCAACTTCCTCGGTTAACATTTCACCATTCACCTGTATCTTAGCCAAAAAAAATTGTATTCTTTGTGCATGGGCCTTTTTCTGAAAAAATATAGTGTTCTTATCTCTCCTTTTTCGCTAAAGTGCTCTTGATTTTTGTCTCCAAGAGATTTCCTCCATCTCTACCCATTTTTTAAAATCCTCCACCATCCCCTTCTAACCTCTCTTTCCTCCACTAAGAGAAAACCTTTCCTTTCCTTGGCATCCCAAAAACCCAAAAACTCGTGTTCAACATCTTGTTTGTCATATATGCATTGAATAAAGAAAAAGAATAACAAGTTCCTAAATTCATTCTCATTTACTTTAGTAATTTGGCACTCATTGCACAAAGACAAATTAAGTACTTATACCAGACATTCTATATTAACTTAACCAGGGTTTCGAAAACTGGACCGGACTGGCTTGTCAAACCGTCTACCGGTGGCCTTTTCGGTCTGGTTCCCCACTTTGGACCGTCTACCCATTGGACTAGTCTTGAACCACTTGAACCAACGGTTGGACTGGTGAACCGGGTGAGCCAAATAGTTCTTCAAGAACCAAACGGGTCAAGACCACCACCTTTTTATTTTGGGAAAATGGGCCAAATTTCCCTCACGACCCAATATTCAATGCCCACTCCTATCTTGCAAAATGGGTCATTAAGCCATACATTAAGCCCCATGGCCCAACAGTCATTTAGTTTGTGATGGATGGGAAGAGGTTTATAAAGCTCTTCATGTTTCCTCTCATTTCCGATGTAGGATCAATGTGAAAGGGTTTAAAGAAAAAATCAGCCTTGTTGTTGCAACAAGGGAGCTTGAACCATAGACCTCAAGTTCACAATAGGATAATCTCTACGCTTTGCTATGCCTTTGCTTGTGTTGAAACCTTACAGGGAGCAACTACATAGGCTATTTCAAAAAATAATATAAATATACATATAAAATTACATAATACGATTTTTTTTCCATTTTCAATAGATTTTCATATTTAAATATTTTATATATTTTGTTTAATAAATTTCAAATATTAATGCATTTATATAAAAATGAATAAATGATATTACAAATATTATTAATTTTTAATTATATATTTTAAAAATATTTTAAAAATATTTTTTATTTTAATAAAATATAAATTATATATTTTTTACATCACCGGTTTGACTGTGGTTCAGCCACCGGTCTGACCAATGAACTGTGAATCAATAACTTTTTCGGTTCAATGCTTGGTCAAGTTTTGAAAACATTGAACTTCAATTTGGCCAAAGATATAAAATAAGGGGAAAAAAATGAAAATTAGGTTACTAATTGTGTCCTTGTGTCATAGGCCCTGAGGAATCTAACACTTAGGCAAATACCAGCAGCCCAACACATGCATTTGAGTCCACCTAATAAGTCAAGACGCATTTTAAGGCATCGTACATGATTTTGAGACTATAAGAAATAGGTGGTTAAATTATCTTCTTTTTTTCTTCATTAGCAACATGTCCTTAGAAGTTTTGCTTCACCTCTCAAAGCTTTTATTTGATTAATTGAACTCTAGTTTCTTGTGTCAATCAACGGCAAAACAAGCTCAATTGATTTCTCAATGTTTTTTTGATAGACAATTGATTTCGCAATGTTGTAATGCTCAATCAATCAAGCAGTTAATAAAATTGGTTTTCTTATTTTAAATCTTAACAAACATTTTTGTAGCAAGCAAGGGTTTTTGGTGACATTGATATTGTAATTTTCTCTCAGAAAACATACTCTATCAGCCCCCAAATACTAGTGAAATTGTGAGATCCAGACTTTTGCCTCCTCATACTTTGAGAGAAAATCTCAAAATGATAGTAGAATAGGGCTCATATAGCTTATACCCATTCAAGGATTCAAGTGTCTGCTGATGGGCTTTGGTGTTTGTGTGTTATGGGTTTGTAGTTCAAATCTTTGACGTGTACCTAGCCATGGATCAATCTGTTGCTTTGTGCAAGTCATGGAAATGGTTCTTGCGTGTCATGGGAGTGGTTCATTTGTGCCTTGCGATTTGACCTCAGATGCTGAGATTGGAGGATTCAAATTGGGTAATCAACACACCAGTATTTTTCCCTGTAAACTTATTGTGCACTACTTTATCTTTATTAAGTGCTGCGGTTTTCCCCATTAGGTTTTCTCATAAAAAATAAAATAAAAAAAAACTGTCCAGGATATTCTTTCACTTGATATGACAAAAACTAAGCTAATCAATTGAAGATAAAACGTGCCTTTGATATATTTGTGAAGATTGATAAATCTTGTTCAACTGATCTTTAGGTATTTATTTGGTGTGATTACTAGACCTAATTGAATTGAATTCTTTACCTATTTGAGTTGGTAAAAGAACTAGCATGTTGGACTTATTTGACTCTCTTTGAGCCAGCAAGTCTTATATTACCCAGAGTTTCTGGGTTTTTGGGTTTCTTTGCATGGTCATTCTCTGCAGCTTTTGGAGGATTCTTCATCATCCTTTTCTAGTAATTTTCCTGATTTATGTAATGATGTTTCTCATTTTCTTATCAAGAAAAACGTTTAGTTTTCTCATCATGTCATCTTGTCAGGGAATCTGGTGAGCCAGGCAAGAGGAAGTCATATTTACCTCCCGAAAAGCAGTACTTGATTACTAGAAATGGTAAAACAAATACCTCTGGTTCTTTCGCTTTCTTTCTTATTATTTTTCTTTTAGTAACATTCCATGTTTGAGTGGTGGTTAATATTTGGCTATGATAAAGACTCTGAAGTGATGAGATTGACTATGGTTCCATTTCCACTTTTCCTTTTTGCCTTTTATTAGTTACCTTGTCATGGTTGAGTTTAGGCATTCTTTCCCCAGCTTACAGGGTCACCATGGGGAACCTTTGAAGTCATTCACTGTGATGGAACATCTCCAATAAATAATTTTAATATGCTTTAAAAAATTAATGTAATAAGGAATCTTCCATCTCCAACATGTCACGGTTTACTTGCCTTTTCCCCTTTTGGAAAAAAATGCTCTATTTTTTGGATGATTAGGCTCTAATTGTTTGGTTGTTTTTATTTATTTATTTATTTTCTAAGTGAGATATATCATAGGTGGAATCATAGATATCAGTATGGAGGAAAACTTCCAGCAGCTCTTTTTTAGATTATTACTATTATCCAAAATCTATTTTTAGCTTCTTCCAATTGGTAGGGTTCAAAGCAATGATCAACTGTTTGCTTACTTTTTCAGTCCCTTGCCTGCGAAGGGCTGCATCTGTTGAAGAAGAATACGAAGCTGCGGGTGGGGAAGTTCTTCTTGATAATGAAGATAATGATGGCTGGTTAGCAACCCATGGGAAACCAAAAGGTACCTATTTTTTTTGGATAAGAAACTGTTGTAACAAATGTAAGAAGGACAAGGTGTTCCTTCAGGTACAAAAATATCATTTATCTACTCCATTCTCTTAACCATGCACTGAAACAAAAACAAGCACCAATCTATTAGCTTAAGTCAGAGGTCTGCCTTATCCAATGTTATACACCCAACTCCCATCTTGCCTTCTCTAGCCCATGAAATCATCTTGGATTAATAACATCTATCATCTTGCCTTACAATTTGATAGTGATCCCCCTCCTGAAAGGCACCAAAAATACCATAATATATCATAACCATGGTCTCTGAAAATGCCACCAATGGTAATAGTACTTAGATTTCGATGAAAGACAGTGTTTGGGAAGGATGATTGATTATCTTTCATTTGTAAGGTAGAAAACAGATTCACTGGAGAATTCACCACTGGATCTAAAGATCCAATGTCCACTTAGTTGTTGATGCCATATTACTTCTTGAAGTAGTATGTTTGAGTGTCTTAAGTTTAAGCTTTTGAAATTGAACTGTCTTTTCTGTAGAAACTAAAGGTGATGCAGAAGAGAACTTACCTTCAATGGAGACTTTAGATATCAGCAAGGATAAGGCCATAAAGTCAATCCCCTCTTACTTTGGGGGTGAGGAGGAAGAAGATATTCCTGACATGGCAGATTATGAAGAAACTGACAATGTTGTGGAAGCAGATGCTGTAAGTTGTGATCCTGTAAACTAATCTTTATGAAAAATGTTAACTATATGTAGGGAGCAATGTTGCTATTTTTAATTTTGTCTGCAAATCTGCCCAAAAAATGATGGTGCTAGTTTCTATTAAATTTCCAGATCAATGAAGCATTTCTTGAATTGTGTAATGCATGCATTGCAGTGTATCATTAAAAAATGAAAGGAAAAAAAAGGAAGAACTAGAATACAAGTTATAGAAATTACATCGTCCTTAGAGGAAATTCCAGATCTGTAGTTCGGTGATGACCCACCTTGGTATCCTTCTTGGCTTTGCCCCTGTACATGTCTGTTGAACCTGGCTTAATCTATTTGATGGGTCTATGCCATCAAACATTTTCTTAGACATAATTTTCTGAAAATTCTTGTAGTTTGCAAAGTACTAGTGCTTGTTGATAACATTTTCTGCATTTGGTTAAATTGCTCACTAGCAGCCTTGTTAATGAAGATTTCTTATTTTGGGTTCTTGGGCCTTGAAATGTTAAGAGTAAGCCTTTGTTCTAGCACTAAAAAAGAGGAAAGGCATTGTTGATAAGTGCAAAACCAATCTATTTTAATTCATGTTTTTAGTTTAGAACTTCAGATAATCGTGTATATTCATGTCAACTGGCCCTGCTTTGAACAATGGCTTCCTGGTTTAATATCTATGCAGAATCGATATTGACTCAGAAACATCCTTTACAAGGTTAAACATTTCCTTAGTGTAAATTCAATCACATTTAAAGTTGTTTTTCTTGTTGTTGCTGCTGCTGTTTTTCTTTTAAGGGAAAACAGAAACATACTTCATAAGTTGGATATAGGAATTAGTTCGATTTCCTTTTATACCTGATTAAAAGTGTCAAAACGGAGAGATTTGTTAGCTAACTTATTATTAAATCAGTGCATAACAAATTTTGTTGAGAAAGCAGATCTGTCATCTGATGAGGCAATGAGGATTAATTTACTGCATAATTGAAAAGATCTATAAAAGGATTCCAATGGACATTTTAGACATGACTGTGACTTTAGGTTAGATATTATTATGCCTACTGGGTAACATTCATGGTCAAGACCGATGATACTGTAGGCCACCAAACCATGTTCTGATCTCTTGCATAGAATGATAATAATATTTTGTTATTATAATCATCTAATTCAATGCATATGGTTGTATTATTTTTTTGTTTCACTAGTTAATCATACAATTTACATAGTTACAAATTTAATTTGCTGTGAATTGTGGTGTACATGTATCCATAATTAATGCAGGCAACACTTGAAATGCCATATCTTGTTGCACATGAACCCGATGACGACAATATTCTACGAACTCGAACCTATGATGTCAGCATCACGTAAGATAATTCAATTTTATGATTAATTTATTTTCTTCACAGTAGTGCAAACTAATATCTGATTGCTTTATATCTGGCTATGTCATAAGACCTTATAACTTCTCTACTTTCATTTGATTTAAATTGGAAAATAGAGGAAGTCAAAACACTTGATCCCTTCAAATTTCTAAGATCCTCTTTTATATTTTGTTTTTATTTTTTTTCCTTTTCCCCTCTTTTGTGACATCTTTAGAGTGGATTATCTCAGAATCATGAAGCACGATTGAAATTATTGTGTGTGTGTGTGTATAAGGACCATGTCTTATTTTTGGTTGGAGAGGGAGTTGATTATCTCAGGTTCAACAAGTCTCATACTTCACCATGGGGCAATGCCATAACGGGTTTTTTCCCCTCTTTTATTATCCATTTAATGATTAATACCAGGAGTTCATTCCATGGCATTAATTTGGTTGATTTTGCCTTGTTTCCAGGTATGATAAATATTATCAAACTCCTCGTGTGTGGCTTACTGGATATGATGAGGTACATCCTTGTGTATTTTCCATGTGGCTTTTGTTTCTACAGACATGTCTACTTATGTGATTTCAGGGTTTTTCCCCTGTTTTATTAGAAGATATTGCTTTTGGTTTATGAATCAATGCTTTTTTAATTCCTTTCTTTTCCTTCTTCCTTTTAAATTTTGAAATGTGGTTGATTTACCTGCATTCAGACTACTATACCACAAAAGAAGAAAAAAGAAAAAGAACAGGACAATGTATTTGGGCTTTATTAACTGGCCCAAAAGAATGAAGATTTGAGCTTAAGTTTCTATTTCCATTGATTTCCAAATGAGCTAAGCTTGAGCCATTAAAAGATCGAGCCCAACTCAATTTATTGGTGGCATGCATGTTTGTTCATACCATTTTTATAGTTATTTGTTTTTCTTTTATTCTATTACATGGAATTGAACCTGGAATCTCTGTTATCCACCCCCTAGCCCATGCCACTTGGCCCCGACCCCAAGGGTGTGTGCGTGCGCACATGAAAATATTTGTAAACACGATGAAAGGGATAAATTTAAATTTTAGAATTAAGACCTATTCAAGGAATCTTTAAATTAAGATTTTAAAGTTAAAATAGGTTTTCAATAGTCATCCTTCCATATTATTTTTTAAACTTAAATAGGCCTCATGTGCTGGCAATATTTTTTTCTTTTTGCAAACTTAAATTAGAACCACATGACAAAACTGTGACTTCTGACTAAAATACAAACTCTGTGTAGCTAAGAAATCTGTATCTTCACCCTGCAGCGTTGTCTGAAACACTAAACCACAGTTTGCCATCATAGCAAAAAAGTCCATTTGAAGGATAGTTTGAAAAAAAATGCATATTTAGTATATTTTTTGGGCAAAAAAAAACAAATTTTGACTTTAAATAAGAGGCTGACAGAATTGTATTAGCCAAACTTAGAAAAGAGGAGTTCAAGCTTCAAATCATGCCTACATATTGTTTTTTATAAATTCGGTACATTACTTGTGGTATGCCCTAAATTTCAGCAAATTAGGTTTGACACTCATTCAACAAAATTTAGTTTGGTCACTCTTTCCTGGTATAAAGTCAGAAATGCATATACTGGTGATTCAGTTTGGCACTTCAATGGTTGCTAGAGCCTTGGAATACACTGTCCTTTATTGGGAAGCATTTTGTAGTTGGAATTTTGATGGAATTTTTTTCTGCTTTACGCACACAACTATTTTAAACTAATTACCACTGTTATGCTACTTACTGGGATGCTCTTGGAACTTTGTGTTAGGCAAGGATGCCTCTACAGCCCGAGCTTGTACTGGAAGATGTTAGTCAAGACCATGCACATAAAACAGTGAGTTGTCTCTGGTAAACTGTTTATTTTCTTTATTGTATTTGATTAAATTTGAAGTTACTTGTTTAAATACAGGTAACCATTGAAGATCATCCTCACTTGCCTGGCAAGCATGCATCTGTACATCCCTGTCGACATGGGGCTGTGATGAAAAAGATCATCGATGTGCTAATGTCACGTGGAGTTGAACCAGAAGTTGACAAGTAATCTTCTTCCCACCATTTTGGTTATAAAACTGATTTATTTATCCTGCTACTAAAAAAATAATACCCGCGATATTCCAAAGTATCTTTTGAATTGCAATGCAAATTATGCCATTTAAATGGTTGAGCTAAGATAAAATATTGGATAGATAAATATCTGTATTGTGATAGACAATTTCATCTGGATTGCAATTTTTATAGGTACCTTTTCCTATTCTTGAAATTTGTGGCCTCTGTGATCCCTACTATTGAATATGATTACACCATGGACTTTGATCTTGGTAGCTCCAGTAGCTGATCTTAAGGTAAGGTAAAATCCTTTTATTCCTGTTCATGCAAGTATTAGATGGGATCCATGAGAGCTAATGGGGAGATATTCTTCTCATTCATGTCAATTTTTTAATAAAGCTTTAAAATATTTTAAGCTAATAAAAGTTCCCAGCTTTTGGCTCATGTTTGTAATAAAATTTCTGTTCAATATTGCATGTCTGAAGTGTAGGCTGATTGTTGCAGATTTACATTTGAGATCCAGGCTGAAGTAAATTAAATTAGAGATGGGAGGGGAAGTAGGGAACTCAAAATTGATGCAACTGCTCAGAAAAGCCCATTTCTCAGGGTGAAGCCACTTTGTACATATGGGTCCATATATATATATATACATATATATATGATGTCTCTCAGATGTTTACACCTGTGATCGTTGGATGACTATTGTTTGGTGTTTACTGGAATGATAACACTATTTATGGAGTCAAATGAATTTAGGTTATATGTGCAGTCTGTAAACGAAACCACGTTAATGCATATAAAGACTTTTCTGTGTTTTAAATTCAATCATTTCATATTTTGGTGTATTTAACTATTGCACAAAAATGAGAGGTGGCACATTGTTATTAGGCTAGTTGCCATCGCCATGTTATTTAGTGTGATGGTTGACACGTGATGTGCCCGCTTAGTTTGTTTACCAGAGTTTTAGCTTATGATGATTTCCAAATTTTAGGCTTCCAAATAACTGACTTGGGTTCCAGTTACAGCTTTCCCTTTTAGGTAGCTTATATTGTTGAATAAAATTGAAAATCTCATTGAAGATGCCAACTCCAAACCATTCCAGATCTTCTCTATGATGCAAAGTCGAGAAACCAGAATGTTTTTGCTTGGATGGCATAAGGCAAGAAATATCTAACCATGTTAACAGGAGTAAAAAATGGAAAATCCAAACCAGCATTCTCAGAAGACAGACAGAATGAGAATAAAATTATAATATAAAATAGAAAAACAAGCTACAAGTGTATGACAATAAAGAAATGGTGAGAAAACTTTATGATATTGAGATCAAACAACGAATAAATGATGTTATATCACTTGTGAATACTTTTTCAAATGCTACCGCATCTACAGACACTACTGGGTACACCGAAGAAAATTGAAGCAGCACTATTAGTATGGGCTTATAAAACAACAAAAATAAACGTGCAGCAGAGCAATATCTGATCAATCTGTGCTGGGAAACTGAGCTGATGATTTTGCTCCGCTTTAAGCTGAATTAAGCTCTTGAAATAGAGATAGAGATGGATATCGTACATTCTGAAGCAACTTGCAATGAAATTCGCGACAGGATGCGTTTACCAGGCTTTTAGGCAACAATATTTTTATTCAATTATATGGTTGTCCAACCTCCATTGGCCTTCACATATAGCTTTTGGATTGGTTCTGATAAAATCTGCAAATAATAAATTCAAAGATTCCAGTCGCTCCAAGCAGTAAAATTAAATAAAGAGACAAACATCATAAGTACAGTGAAATTCAACAAACTACTTGAAAATCAATAACCACGACTCCAAATCTAAGATGATTTGTGCTGGTTGAATCAAGGCAGGTAGGAACTTCCACCAATTCAGGTCAATGTATCTGTCTCTAAGATAAGCAATACACATGAACCTGAAGGGTACCAAACGTAGGGACTATCCACATTCCACCAAAAGAAGCTGGTGTTAATCCCATAAATGAGCAGCAGAGAGCACAGTTTCCCTGGTCCCTTTCAGATGTAAACGGGTTTGACATCATTGGGCCCAAAACTTGCAGAACATACAGGACACTTGCGGTTACGAGCTTCAATAATTCTTTGCACACAGGGATTGCAGAATAAGTGATAGCATTTTGTGATGACAACCTGAAGAACCAAGACATGCCTAATAAATATACCACAAGGATAAGAAGCGAGAACAAACAAAATGACAAGTCTATATCAAAGTGAGATCTTTTTCCACTAATATAGTACTAAACTGGTATTATAAGCACAATCACTACTATGGCTATTATTTCAAGCAACATTGACAAAGGGACAATGTTCCTAGTCTAGGCCCAGAAAGATTGTGAGGCAGAGTGAGAGATGCCTAAACTCACAAAAATCAACAACAAAAGGAGGGAGCAGGAACTCTCTAGTGCAACCAAGTAATAATCCCAGCGAATCGATACCCAAGATCAACCCCAACTCTTTACTAGTAGTGTTTTACTTAAATCAATTTTTTAACCTTTTTAAAATGTTTCTAAGGTGTTTTAACAGGTTTCAAACTTTTATGTAGAAGGCATTTTGGAATGTTATAAGCCCTCTTATGGGAAATAAAATTTATTAGAAAAGAAATATAAAGCGAAAAAAAAAAAAAAAAAACAATAATCTCCCATTGTATACCCATCCCCATGCAGCCACCACTTCCCCTGTCACTCTTCTCTCTTCTTCCTAATTTTTCCCAAATCATAGTTTGGAGAATCCAAATATAATCCTTCCATTGTGGTCTCTACGAAGAAGGCTTTGCTTCACACAAATTCAATTGCCAACAAAGTACCCTGCACCCATCAAAATTTAAATGTTTTGCACTCCAGATGAATCCTAGGACTATGATAAAACCTACATCCACAGAATTTCTGATGAATGAGCATAAAGATTTCTGGTATTACCACAGAATGGTATAGTGGAGAGCACCTTTTCATCAATATTTTTAGCCCCCAATGGAAATCTTCAAATATTCCTCTGTTCCTAGCCGATACCACAAATGAGCAAATTGAGGTACATAAACGCTGTAGCTCAGATGATATCCTAGAGGGAGTTTGAAGTCGAGAAGTTGGGAGTACAAGCCCATCTGAGGATCACTAAGCTTTCAGTATTTTTTTCAAAATTATAGCTTTGATATTCTTTTCTGTAGGGAAAAAAAAACTGATTTATGATCACCTAGACACAGATTATCTTCTAAACCTGGAAATGAGAATCCCAGAATAGAGGAAACGATCGAGGGAAGGCCATCCTTGCTGATCTCAAAAGAAAGAAACCAACTAGAAAAGGCGACATCAAAATAAGAGAGGAGATGATTAAAAATCCCTCATCCTTCACAAACACAATGCAAATGTGAGGACAGAAAGCGTTATACGTCCTTCTGTCCTCATCCTTGGTATAGTGCAGGCAGTGACTACCCACTGGGGACAAGTACAATATGGGGACCTTTCCAATGTGTTCCTACATTCTGATCACTTCTGGCTATCAGGGAAGCAAGTTTCTGCATTTCATTAATGGAACTTTTTGAGATTACTATCTAGGCAAAGCTTGACACTGCATGCACTTATATGATCAAATCTCTTCAGCAGAGGAAAATAAATCACAAATGGAGGTTCAAGGGTCCAAAGTCTTGAATGAAACATCAGAAAGGCATCTTTATCAAGATTTATAAAGGAAATGAGTTCAGGGAATCTTGGCATTCTTGGGTTGCATATGGATTTAAAAATCCAGACGTTGCCACCATGAGCAAGTAGGTTTGCTATTGAGGTAGATCAGACCAACATGGCCCTAGATAAATGGTTCAAGACATGAACTCAAAAGGATAGATTCTTCCTCCCCCTACAAAAGAAAAAAATTGTATCCTTCAAGCAATGAATTTTAGCACTTGTCTAACATCAAACATCACCAAAAAATGTCGAAGATCACAAGTTATAAGTTAATAATCCAAACCTACCCTTCAGTGGTCACTTTCAAATCCTGACCAGCAGCATGACCTTCATATACATAAAACCACATTTTCATCATGCTTTTTTTTTTTTGATAGATAACATTTTCATCATGCTTTTAAATACCCCTTATAGGAACCTCCACTCTGAAAACCAGAATACTAAAACCAAAAAAAGTGAGGACTGTTCTCTTTATAAAAAAAAAGCTAGGACTTGACAAAATTGGCAAACTAGGATCTTAACAAGCTACACGGCTTAGTTAAAGGTATCTTAAGGAGATCAAACATACCCAACCACAATCAAATCCAAAAAGGAAAACTATTTTTAGAGCATCAGACATTTATATGCCCCCAAAAATCAGGGCAAACATCAACAGAACAAGACTAATCAAACTACTTACAACACAATCCCACAATAACAAAATGCTATGCCCCAAGTTCACATGATATCTCCATACTCCCAAAAAGAAAGGGACCAACCAAATGCCTAAACCATCTTGGATCCCTAAAGGATGCTAATTGGGGTTTCTGCACTCGCAAGCTTCCATGTATAGAAGCTTTAGTTTTCTTCCCTCAAGGTTGAGTGCTCAGGCTGGTAATTTCTTCTCTAGAGAAGCCAATGCTGCAACTTGAAGTATATTAAAGTGCTTCGAGGTTTAACCTTAGATGTTATGCCTCAAAATGCAAGCTGGACACTTCAAGTAATAGGTTAGACTTTTGCCTTACTGCATATATCTCATATTTTTCTCTAAAGAATTTTCCACTCTCAAAACTAGAACATAAATTTTAACTCATTTTTGGTACACATAAAAATGTATAAACCTTTATTATTTCCCTCTCTTCTTGAAGTAAGAGTTGGAAACTGCCTTAAATCAAGAAATGAGAAAACACGGCAGATAATACGATGGATCCTTAAAGGAGTCCATTCCCTTGTCTTGATCTAAATTTGAACATTGTGGAAGAATGTCTCGTTATTCTTGATCTTTTTAATTAATAGAAAAGATCTATTAGGTTTCTAATTAAAAGGAAAAAAAAAAAAGAAGGATGATGGATCCTTTGAGAGGAACCAAGGAAATAGTAAAGAGCACAATAATTATATATATAAACTAAAAAGGAAAAGAAAATGCTCACACGACATCTAACTCAAATTTAAGGGAGATAACTCCCAAAAAAGCATCCAAGATTAGAGATCCCTCTCAGCCAATGCCATAAATGAACCTCGTCTACTGGCTCCAGCCCAGGGAAATGACAGAAGAATCTTTTTCAACAAAAAACCTTTATCCTTCTACAAGACTTTGTCCTCAGCTTCAACCTCGACCTTTCCAGCAAGGAGATCTAGGATCCTAAAGTATTGTACAGGGTTAGCTTTTTGGTTTGAGAGAAAATCAAGGAGAAAATCCTAGCCATAGATCACCTTATAAGACATGATTGGACCTTCATAAATCAATTTTGTTTGTGCAAACAAAATAAAGACACTGTAAATCACATTCTGATTTCCAGTATCTGAGTTCTACTACATAGTCACATTTGCAGTGCAAACAAAATTGATAATCACACTTGTATTCACTGCATCTAGGCTTCTGCATGAGCCCTTTGTTGCTCTCTCTTTTTTTGGGTCTCTTGGGTCCCTTCCCAAGCAATCAGATACCAACTATAGGGTGGTTGGAAAGGCAATTTCCTAGTGAAGAATAGCAAACTGATTTAGAAAATGGCTTATCTATGTTCTATTTCGGAAAATTTTGAAAAAAGAGGATTCCAAGATCCTTCAACGGTTTAGAAGGGTCAGTACAAGTGGTGGAAAAGTCAATTTATCAAAACTCCACTTTTGTGGTTTAAAGGGCAATCATGATAAACAGATTTTCCATCATAGACTGACTCATAGATAGTCTGTGGTTGGGGTAGTCAAGGAGGGATCTTATATTTCTTTCCTTTCATGAGCCTTGCAATGCCTTATATACTCCCTGTGTACTTGGATCACACCCTTGCTTTTTGTTATGCACTTTTTTAATAGTACTTTTCAATTTAGTTGCCCATAATTTCAACTTAACATTTTAGTATCCTACCACCAAAGAAGGTAAACACAAGAACTATTAAATCATTATGTTGAGTAACAAACAAAGCTGAAAGTATCCAACATCTTGGAGTCCAAACCACAGTTGCAAGATGCTTTTGCCCTCAGTGGAAAACTAGTTTTCCAGGAAACACAACTATGAACAATTCACTAAAAATATGAAAAGATTCCTATCACCAGAAATGATCTAGAATTGTTAATTTCCCTTCATAACATCCAAGTCCAATCCCTCAATTCAGTCCTTCCTATGTTTCTCTAAGATTTCTCATCTTTTTTTACACACTTCCTCATTAAGTTTATCTTTTTCCAATCATCTCAAACTGCTTCCCATGATTCCTACATTTTCCTTGGATAAAACTTCCATAAAGTTTCACATCCTGATTCCCCAAAGTAACTATGGTAAAGCACCAAGCACTACCAATCAAAGTTTGCATTTCAGGCTTGTCAGCCCATAACATAAAAATAGTAAGTGGGCACTCACCTCTTTTGGCCTCTCATGGCATATACCGCACTTCAGTATATCCCTGTATTCTCTGAGTTCCTGTCGAAGCTTGTCCACAATCGATGACCCCTCTGTCTGTGCTCTAAGACGTGAAGCCTTTCTCCTTACAACTTCCAATTCCTCCTCTGTTCTTTTCTTTTCAAACCTGAGATACAGCGAGAATGATCAATTTATGCCTGTACTTTGCATAGGTTGCAAGTGAAGGGAAATATATATGTTCCATTACCTCTCTTTCTCTAGTTCAATCTGCAGCTCTCCAAGACTAACTCGACTCTTGTCGACTTTGGATTGTGATTCCTCCAGTGACTCCCTTGCTTGCTGAGATAATCTAGTCACATCCAGTAACCTTTTTTGGAAATTAGCCAAAGTACCTAAGCTTTGCAATCTATCTTCTGCAAGTTTTTGAACCTGATCTGAGCACATCTTCAACTACAAAGAAAATACATTGACACAATATTAGCATTTTTTATGAAATTGAGTTAATGTCAAACAAACGTTTACAAATACCTGATCTTCAATTCTTCCAGCTTTCATGTCAAAAAAACCAAGAGATGTAGTGGCTCGTTGAAATCCCCTCTCCATGGTTTGTTTTTCCATCAGTAGAGAATCCTGCAGCTGTCTTGACCTCACACCCTCTAAAACAAGCTGAAAGAGGAAGAACCAAAGTCACAATATCAACTCAAAATGAAAACACTGAATAGACATGTAAATGAAAATTTGGCCTGAGAGCCCCACCAAAACCCACACCACCCATTCCCCAAACCACCACCATCAGCCACTGAGGTATGCCTGTGGAGGTCTTAAGAGCGAATATGCAGGCTACAGATGTGTTACACTAATATTTGAAAAGTAAGCAGAATTTCCTTAATATATGCCAAAGAATATTTTTAAGGAATGTCAAATCTCAGATGTTTTAAGCAGGAAAATATGAGCACATAAACTTAGTTGATTTGACAAAAATGAATAAAATTTCTTATTAGAAGTCATATTCCTATTTCTTTTCACCTATACACATGACAAACAACAAACAAATTCAACATATATCTTACCAGTCATGACCCAATCACTAAACTAGTTACAGCTAAATCATGATGAGAATAGATACTTTGACTAAAAGCTAAGGCTTCCATTATAAAGCATAAGGAAACTTTGGAATTTGTTCAAGGTTTTGAATCCAATATGAGTGTGTACTAAAAATATCAGCCAGACAAACAATAACATAATCTTGCTGGATCTCTGATTTAGACAGACAACTTCAAGGCATTCGATATTATTTCTTTTATCTTTTCTTCCCCCCACCTATATATATATATACATATATTTCTGGTAAAATACAATTCTTGAAACCTGATACAATTTCAGCCTCAGTTCCAATGTTATTATTACTTGCACCTCCAAAAAGGTCCAACCATATGTAAGAAAAACTTAAAAGGCCATTTAGCATTAGCCAGCTGAGCATCTAAGGGGTCCAACAGATAGATCCATAAAATCCAGGGTAAATGCAATAGGAACAACAAACTTGGTAATTTATCGTTCCAGTATGTGCTGGAATGAAGACATTATATCATGATAAAAGATAATGAATTAGGCATAAATAAGAAAAGAGTATTTAACATTATCACAAATTTTTATCATATGAAATTGCAGGGTGAAAGTAGTAAATCACAAAACAGAAGGAAAAATAAGGATCTTCATAGTCATTGAGAAGATGTTACATAAATTAGAAGGGTTGCAATCCAGAAAATACAAATTATAGGAACAAGACTTGGGGCCAAACAAACAAGTTATACATTGAAAGAGTGAGAATAATCATACAACCTCCAGCTTAAGGACATAGATGAGCACAACATGAACGAAAGTGAATATTTCTTTATAGACTTCCAGATAAAAAGGGGAGACAGGATAAGCTAACCACCTTAATGTTATAGTCATCTCTCTCAGTGATTTGCTGCAATAGGTGTTGGTTTTGAGTCTGCATATCATCATATGCCTGCCCAATTGTCTGACAAGAAACCAGATTAACAATCTTAGAGCTATTTCACATTTGTGCTAAAATAACAAATTCTGTTCAAATAATAAAACGGGAAACTTACTTCTATCTCAGATAAGTAGGCTTCATTTTCCTCATGCTTGGATTTCAGGACATCTGAGAGTCTAAACATATCCCTGAAATGCAAATAAATTAAAAATCTTTCAGAATTTTTTCTACTTATTTAATATACCTAAAAAAAATTAGTTATGATCAAATGTTAATCCACCCAACAAAAATGAAGTTGATAAATTAATCTTTTTTTATAGGTAAAGAAGTAATTCTTTAAAAAGCAATAGTACAACAAAGTACAACAGAAGTATACAAAGAACGCCTTAGAAAACAACAAAAAAGACCAAGGAACAACCAAGGCAGGAAAACAAAAAATTACCCCCCTCCCTTTATAAGTACCCAACCACTCAACAGAGTCCATTAGAGTCATTGAACCATCACCTATGTACGTTTTTACCCACAACAGAAGATTAGTTAGAAACAAGTTTTGGAACTCTGAATAGACATCTCTACATTCTTAAATGACCATCGATTTCTTTCCTTCAACAAAGTCCAAAATAGACATAAAGAAGCAACTCTCCAAACATTCTTCTGCTTTTTACCAACAAAAGAACCATACTACCCAAGCAAAGTCTCCCTCACCATGGCCCCAAGAAATCCCAAACAAGGAAAACCACAACTGTCAAAGAACTGTTGCCTTACATGGAGCCCATGGATTCCAGATGAGCCCTGCTGGAAAAGAAGTTGAGCTTCCCAACTTAATAAGATAGAATAAAGTGAGTTTCACTTCAATGCATTGGAAGATGGGGGTGAAGTGACTTTCCCTTAAAAGATAATTTGGAATCCTTAGGCTCCAACTAAAGTGAGTTTTTTTGCTTGGGATCCAACTTGGGGCCAGATCCTAACTATGGACCAGCTCAAGAGGAGGATGGGTTTTGGCAGGTTTTTGTTGTATGTGTAAAGATGCAGATGAATCGGATGATCATCTTCTCATCCATTGTGGGGTAGCTAGAGAATTATGGCACTTTCTCTTCTCCTTCTTTGGCATTTTGTGGGTTCTTCCTTTTTCTATTAAGGATTTGTTGGAGGGATGGCACGGTAGCTTTGTGGGTAGGAAAAGAAGGAAGGTTTGGAGAACAGCCCCTCTTTGTCTTTTACAGATAATTT
>JBAPGN010000488.1:0-27132 GCA_037355405.1 Vitis amurensis | reverse complement strand
CATATAAGGATTCTCTGAGCCATAAAAAGTTTAGTATCATTTTGAACTTAAAATTATTTTTTTAAAATATTTTCAAAAAGCGAAGTGCTCAAGCGGTCAAACTCGCTCAAGTTATAGATCGCTCAAACAGGCCCAAAGCGACTAAAGTCCGCTCAAAACATCATAATAGTCCTGCCTAAGTTTAAAAACAATATTTTGAATGAAATTTCACTCAAACTCACAAATTTTGAAACTAAGATTAATGAAATCTTTAACGTTTTGGCTACAAATACCTCTCTGTAACCCTTGAAGTAGAGACTTGAGCTAAGAGATAGAGATCGTAATAAATCATAAAGAGATTAGAGATCGTAGAGAATCTTAAGATTTAGAGACCTCTTGTTCTTTAACAGAAATTCCTTGAGAGAAAGCCTTATTATCACACCATCCCATCCTCATTCAAGGACTCAAAATCTTTGAATTGTCTTGTTAAAGACCTAAATCCCTTCGGAGGGACCAAAGGATCACTGGAGCAATAGGGATTATCGTGTACGAAACATGGATCAGTTGTAGGTACTAGAGTAAAATTTTAATGGTAAAGCACTAGGTAAATATTGTAACTTTTGATTTCGATTAGTGGATTTAAGATTGTAGTTTTAGACCTCGTGGATTTTTTATCTTCCATTAAGTTTGGGGTTTCCACGTAAAAAATCTGTTGGCCTCATGTCTATTTCTTTGTATTTTTATTATGTTTGAAGTGTCTAGATTGAAGTTAATATGACACTAATCCTGATATATTGCAGCTTCCTAAAGTGCACATTTATTTATTCCACATATTTCAGTTGATGATGATAATCTTGTTGATTGATAATGGTTATTGAGTTAGTTGATTATTTTATCTTGGTGGTTGTGGTAGTATACCCATAACCAGTTATTGATTAATCTGTTGCAGGATTATTGTTGAGTTGTTTAGGTTCGTTATCTAGTGCGTTATTATTATTTTCTCTAACATATCTCGAACATATATTGTTTAGTCTTTGCGATATAATTAACCATAAAAATCTATTTTTTTTTATTTGGGGTGAAATCTTAAAATAAAGTTTAGACATATTTTATAAATAATTTATTTTAATTTTTTTTAAATCACCCATTCAACGACCCCCTTGGGTATTCTCTATTGGACTTTCAATTATTATTCGAATGGTATTTGAGCAATACCCATTTTCCTGACTCCATTTACTTTAAGTTATAATATAAAAAATACTTTCAAAACCTAATTCTTGGTAAATCAAAATATATATAATTATCTAATTTTAGATATAAATTTATAGCTTTTATTAAGTTTCCTCAAAAAAGAATTTACTCAAGTAAAATTATCGAAGATAAAAATATCTAGAGAAATTATTGTGAGTATTAGCAACATAAAAATAACAAAAACCACTTTTTATATTAAATTCTAAAACTTTTAAAAATGGTATGTTTCTTATACTTAGTGAAATTTTCACATAGCTAAAACAATATATTGAGTATATCCAAAAACCCTTAATTCATTGGACTATGTTATCCAAACTTTTAAACGAAATAAAATTGTAAAATGATATACTATTTTTATTATTTGGGAATATATGTTTAATAATAACTAAAAAAATCATAATTGGTATCTATACATTAGAACTAAAATTCCTAAATGTGGAAGCAAATGGTTAGCATATTATATTTTAAATATTGTATTTTATTCATAAGTAAACACTTTAAATCCTAGAACTTTGAACTAATTTTTTTGTTATTATAATTAAACCATAGTTTTAAATTTGGGGAGTATAAATAGGAAATGATAAACTTTAATCATTTAAAATTTTTACATTTTTATGAAAGAAGAATAAATTGTAGATTCATATGGAGGAAAAATAATTATTTAACACAAAATTGGTTTTATTTTCCTTTCTTTTTCCCTTATTCCTTTTCCTCGTACTTTCCTTTAAAACTTTCCTATGAGTCCCCCCAAACCATGAATTTTTTTTTTTTAAAAAAAAAGTAAAATAATAGAATAATGATTAAAGAAAAAAAAAACCCAAACGAGATTAACAAGTATAGCCATCATGAAGGTCATAGAAGAAATTGCATCTCAAACCACCAAATAAGTTTCAAATACTTGATGGTAATGTTATTACAACTAAGATTGAGAAAAAATTGATTACACAAAAAACATAAATTCATGGGCCAATAAAGCAGCAATGATCATAAATCCACACATTCTTATTCTTTAAAAAGAAAGAAAAAAAAAAATTATTATACTAGTGACTATAGAATCGTCTATGGCTTCATCAGAATTAAATCACCATGGAGCCTGTACAAAATTCCCCAAAAGTTGGTTCTGATCAAAAATTCTACAATTCAAGAACATAATTCAAAAGAAAATATTGAATTTAGGTAAAGACAAATATGAGATACCATAAAACAGAAAGATTTAATTGTAATTAAAAAATAGAAATAGAAATTAATATAAATGATTTAGCTTTCATATGCCAATTGTGCATTGTTGCTTTGTAATATTGAATTTTTATTATGTATTACATATTATATGTGTTATATTAGCTTTCTCCATGTATAATATATAATTTAGTTAGTTTTTATTATATTATTATTTTTAAATTGTCTATCATTTCAAAGTGTACGCTATCCAAAAAATATATTACTATATAATCTATACATGATATAATAAATTTAAGTAGTTTCAAATGTATATAGCCTATTCTTTCCACAAAAAAATAAAAAAAAAAAAAGGTAAACATTATTTGCAATAGATTATTATTTAAAATTTTATTAATTGCAAAACATGACTAATATAGCACACATCCACATTATTGATTATAGTATTTCATTACTATTAATAATTATAGTGGCTAAAAAAAAAAAGTGATTACTAATAAGCACACATCCCATATATTGGTTAGGCACTACATCATTACATTTAATACTTATGTGTTGTTTGCAACCTAGATATTTAATAATGATTTGAGATGAGTTATTTCTTTCCTTTTTTTTTTGGCAAAAATGTCAAAATATTGTAATATTTAAATAGATATTACACATATTACATATTATAGAATATCAACTATTTTTTTTTTACAATAAACGCTTTTGAATGAAGATGCACCTAACCTTTCTATTGATAGAAGTATTGTCTTTTTTAGCAAATTAATGTTTAATGATCTAGAAATTATATAAATAAAGATAATTATTATTATTATATTAAAAGGAAATATGTCATATGATTAATTAGTATTTTGTATATAATTATTTCAGGCAATGAATTTTTATACAACATCTGTTATTTGTAAATAATGTTTGTGAGATGAATACTTTTGGAATAAAAACCAAACAGAAAGGTGGACAACTACTATAAATATTAATCCAATGACAATATCACAATTATTATATGGTTGTTTCTATAAATTAAATCAATATTACTATTTTGCAATGGTATTGTATATAGTATACGCATTGTATGACACATATCATTATTATTATAAATAATGAGAAAAAAATTGACAAATGCTTTAATCTTTTTATTAGATATAGAGTTTATAGTATTACCTATTTTATATCTATTCTAATATTTTTTTTGTCAAATAATCATGCTTAAAAGAGAAGTCCGGTTGAAAAGGAAACGTTAGATAAGAATAATAATATATATATATATTATGATTATTACATAATAATAAATACTATTATCAAATTGAATATAACATAAATGCAATAGGGAATAGGAATAAGATATGTTAAAAGTTATATGATATTTTTATAGTTTTCCAATGTCTGATAGTGATAAATATTTGAGGATATCATGCATAAAGATAATATTATATTATGTTATTTATCGATAAAAAAAACAATGCTAATAAACCAAATTTCATCCTAATAGTTAGTAACATTGTTTTTAAATAAAAAATATATTATTTTCAGATTTTGTATTAAAAAAAAAATGAAATCTTTGTCAATGTTAGCATTATTTGTAGTTTCGATATTAAGTAAATAATTTGTAAATAAAATAATATATACTTTCAATAGTTTGTTTTATAACTTTGACTAACATAAAAAAATTAAACCAAAAAGTCAAAAAAGAATCCAAATGAAAAAAAAGATGATGGATAAGTTATCTCAATCTTTAAGAGACAATGAATACAATTTATTGCTAAACATTAATAATATATTATAACACATTTCCAATACTTTATTATATTATATACAAATTTTCATAACCTCATATAAAATAATATAAAACATTTTCAAAACAATTTATTATTTTAATATATATTTAACTTAAGCTCTGTGCTTATAGTGTGAAACCATGTTTAATGCTTATAAAAAAGTAAGTTTTTGAAATCGGAGTATCTCAAAAATCAAGTAATAAAATTCAAAAATTTTAAAACATCACTTCGTGTCAAGGTTAAATACCCCCTTCCTGGACCAGACAGAGTCTCTCCCAAAACACACCAATTCGGCAAAGACGGGTTGCAGGTCAAAGTAAGACTTAAAGACCTCTATTTAAAACATGATTTTAACCCAAAATTTTCTAAATAAACCCTGATTTGTTAGTTATTTATTTATTTTATGTTGATTAGAAACATTATATAAAAAGATTCCATGTATATTGCACAGTATTAACTAGTAAAGAAAATTGAAAAAATATCAAATTTAATTTTTCATTTCCACTACTTTATCCTTTTTACCCCCTTTTAACCCCAAGGGGAAAGAAAAAATATACAAATAAAATTAAATTCTAAATGAGCATAAATTTACATAAAAATTCTTACTTCTTATTGCTGAGAATTTACAAGGTTGAAATACAATTCTTTCACAGACACCTTTACACACATTTTTCGCACACTCCTTTGGAAACCACACTTCTTTCTTCTACTATAACTAATTTATAGACAAAGCATTTACAAGTGACAGGTGAAAATTAATTTAAGTGGTTGGGGTAGGAAAAATATTTACAAGGTGTTTAGAGGTTTGGCTACAAAATAAACTACAAAATAGAACAAATATTGTGAAAGTTTTTATGAGATTTTGACTTTTGTTCTTCTTTTTACCAATCTTGTACTTCTATCCACTTTTTCTTGTCTTTTTCTTCTCTCTTTTTATTTTTTTTATTTTTATTTTTTATTATCACATGCATAATACGAGGCTTGTATATGTCTTTACTGCTTTTAAGTATATGACTTACTACATTGAATCTTTGTGTTGAAAACGCATCACTGCTTCAATGTTGCTCCTTCCATTGCATTTTGTAGATTATGACAACTTCATCGTCAAGTCTGTCCCAAAATAATCATCATCGTTGAAGGAAAGTGTTCGGTATATTACACTGAGCTCGATTATAAAAATCCTGTTCTTCAAAAGTAATAAAAATCGTTTTGAACAATGATGTTTTCTAAAAGTTTGTTTACTCCATACGGACATAGTTTTGTCTCACTTAATGAAATGAAATAATTTGTTCCGAGTTGGTTTAAGATCATTAATCCCGAAAAACTTCTAAAGCAAGTAAAAAATTCTGGAGAAACTGAAACTCGAACGGGTCATTATCCCCTTCTGGTATCTTATTGAGGGATGAGTTGGTTATTTTATATGTTTTCCATTATATACATTGTGATAAGTTATACTATGATCCATCGGTATTGAAAATAAAGGTGGACATGTATTCATAAAAATGTTCTATCTATTTTTCGGGTTTTAAAGATAAGTTAAAATGATTTCTTTCAATTGTTTTGGGTAAAAACTTTCAGGGATTTGAGTACATGTTCATAAAAACAATTTTTGTTAAATCCTTGTTCCAATGAAACTGGACTAGAAAAAAATTTCTTTCTTTACAAACAAGATATATTTACATAAGACTATATAATTATAACAATAATAATTGAGGGTAATGATATGTCATATACCCTATTTTTATCCCAAAAATTTTTTGTCTAAAATGTTTATTACAAAAGTTTTCTTGATTTTTAAACACTTGTTATATTGGTTTGCACAAAAAGGTTTCAACTAAAGAGTAGTTATTCAATTTCAATTAGGTTTTCAACAACAAGTTTTTCATATTGTTGAGACAGAAGAGAATTGATTTCTAATTAACTTAATTACTTCAGGGACGTTCTCTTCAAACCAATTGGTATTCTGACTGGTTGACACTACTGAATTTTAAAATCTTCCATAAGTTTTCCTGATTTCTTGTGATTTTGAGTTTGAATTATTGAGTTCTAAGCAATCAGTTTGGTTTTGAAGGTTTTGTAATATTAGGCTTAAAGCTGACACGTATTTTCCATATAAGCATACTCTAAATTTTGGTTCGAAAAGCTCTGTGGTCTTTAGAGACCAAAAAAATTATCTACAATAACCTTATGCTCTTTAAAAGTATTGAGAAAATAAAGAGTTAAAACCTCATATTTGGATTCAACACTTTCGTTCAGACATATGGTTCACCATATGAAAGGATCTAGCTTTAGTAGGGTTTCTTGAGCCATGTTCTCTGTATCATAAAATTCAACATAGTATTTAACATTATTAAATATTTGTTCACATTAACCAGTCTACTTAATATATTACTTATTTTCTCATTATGTAAAAGGTTTAGGTTTAAAACCAATTAATGAGTTTTTGAAACTTTAATTACCATCTTTTGTGTGGACAGTTTTTGAAAAATTTTTTTTTCGAAGAATTTTTTAATATTTCTCACAATCGGTTCTTAAAAGTAAATTTGATTCTTGGTTAATAAAATAATTGAAATTATTTCTAAGACTAATATTATTGCCTCAATTCTGAAGTCTGTAGAACTTAAGTTCTTTTGATAATTCATTAAAAGTTCTCCACTACAATATCTACAGGTTTTTTTTATCCCTATATTAGTTATTATAAAAGATAACCTCCCCCATCATGTTTGACTAGCATCTGGTTGCTGAACTATTTTATATTCATTTCTAAGTGTAAATTAAGTTGGGAGAATGTTTCAACAAGTTCTTCTTATTTTCGTTACAAGTCTTAATATCTTTTATGTAAAATATCTCTGTTCCGTGTTTTATTTGTATTTACTTATAAAAAAGGCCAGCTATTCTACTTAAACGTTTGAATATATGGTGATCCCTAGCATAATTTAATAATCCTAAACCTTTGAAGGTTTTTTAAGTCTATCGAGATTTATCGGAAAATTATTTATTTTTAATCATATGTTCTTTGCAATTTTTTTGTTCATCCTCTAATTCTATTCCTAAGAATTCTATTGAGTCTTTAAATAATTTCCAATTTCTTTTACTTTACTCACTTAATACCATGACTAATTAGTTTTCAAAAACAAATTCTTTAAGATTTGCTTTAGTGTTACTTAAAGAGTATATGGAAAAAAAAAAGAATCATCATTAATATATACAAGAATAAAAAGAACTATCTTACCAAAAAATATATATCCATCATCCTGGAAATCTTGGGGGCGCTTTTTAGGTCCAAATTGGCATTACATTCCATTCATATAATCCAACAAGGACATGAAAACGCGTATCCATGGTTTACTATCTTCTTCTAATCTAAATTTGCCAAAATTCACTTTTTACAACTAACGTGAGAAAAGTATTTACTATCCTTGTTAATAGAATTAATTAAAGAATCATTTATTCTGGAATTTTTTAAATTATAGTATTTTTACAGGTTGTTTTATTTTATTCAATGTTTTTGTGGATCTTCTCCTATGATTCCTATTTTTTCTGCTTCTAAATAAGGTTTTTAACCCTATTTGCATTAATTATTTCTAAGTTAGTCATTAATTATGTTAATCCTTTTATGCCATGTACTTACTTGTTTATTTGTGTGATTGAGGATGTTACATTATGATTTTTATTTAATTATTTTTCCCATGTTTTCATAAACAATTTGTGGTTTAGGATGAAAAATTGACTTGTTATTGTATTGTTATCCCTCTTTGTAAAGAATGTACAAATTTAAACCTAAAATAAAAGGAATAAAGCTGTATAAGTATGGTACAAAGTATAAGTTTGACGCAAGTCTAAGGTTATGTTATTACATGTATAATTGTTACATTTGAAATTATACTTGTTTAGTATTAGTTTTTTTATGGTTTATATTTGGATTACTCTACTGGTGAACTAATGTTTGTACTGATCTTCTTGAGGTTACTAAGGTTTCAAATAAAGGTTTTTACTGCTCCTAGTATTCTAACTTCAGTTGGCGGTGCTACTTTAATATTCTATGATTTTAATTTAATTGTTGTAAAATTAATATATTTAACCTATTTGCTATATTTACTTGTTCTTATTGTTTTGTATGTTATTTTTTCAGATTTAGTGCTTCTTTACAGGAACTTTTCTGTAATTCGGTCTTTCCTTAGGTTACTGAACATACTACCTTCTTCTTCTTTTGCAATTTTTCGCTTTGATATTATTTGTAAATCTTTCCAATATTTATAAGTTTTATTTAATTTCTATAAAGGTTGTACAAGGTTTTCTACAATTTATAAGGAGTTTTCTTTAGCTTTATTTTCCTCTTTTCAATATATCATACAAAATTTCTTCTTTTTCAGTTTACTACTCTTCGTTATACATATACACTTGAATTTTCATTTTCAAAAAATCTTAATCACTGTATAAAGTTCTTTCTTATCACTATCTACATGATACTCATTTCATTAGGGTTATTTACTTGGTTTTTCTATTTCGTCATTTAATGAATTTTTTAACGTCAGACATTCATGGTCTTATATGGCCTTCCTTGACCACACATAATAACATTTACTACGTCTTTTTCTTCATGTTATTCTTTTTTCTTTTTATCCAAAAACTTTTTCAGCGTTTTTATATCTTGTTTGATATGGTTCGTTTGTATAAAAGGTTCTTGACTTTTTCTTTAAACAAATTTATCCATACTCTTAGTTTTTCTAAACTTAATTCTCTAACATCTTATTCTAGGTTTCTCCTATATGCAATTTTTCTACAAAGTTGTTGATTTATGGTTCTTGTTCTTTATTGCATTTTTTTCTCCTATTGCCTTACAACATCTTCTTTCTAACCAATTTTTTGAAAAATTCTTTATTCTAGCACCTATTAATAAGAGAGTTTTATTATTCCGAGGTTGTAAATTCATTCCATAGTCAAGCCTACGTCCTTTGCATTTTTAATACATATTTATTTAAATAATTCAGGGGTTCTATCTACTCTAGCAAAGGATGCATATTCTCTTAAATTTTGTTTATTATTCCCTTATATATGAAAGGTTACATTAATTTCAATTGTTCTAACTTATGAAGTATATTGCAGTCTTTTACTAATCATCTTTGTTTTCCCAAAAAATAATTTTATTAATTTATAAATAATCAGATATGGCTAAAATTATTTTCTAAACATCTTGAATAAACTGTCTGTTTTCTTGTTCCATGTTTCTAAAAAATTGTAATTTACAGTTCTCTAAGGTGCTTTTACCAAAAATCATAAATTTCTGTTCGTTTTCATAACGATTAAACAAATACCACACCTGCTGAATTAAAAATGATCCGCAATTTTCTATGGGTTTTCCTAAAATCTGCGCACTATCTATATTCTAAAATTGTTCCATATTCATATACTAGTTGCAAAACTAGAAGGTTCTGTTTTAGTTTCCATTGAGTCAGTTTTGGCTTGTTTGTCCACGACTATCTTATTTTATCATTTTCACTTTTTACATTTACAAAATTCCTTTTCTTCATTTATTATTATTTACTGACTAGATTTGAGATTATTTCTATGTTTTTGTTTAACTGTGTTTGAAAGTAGATGATTATTATTCTTATCTATAAGTTTTTTATAAATGGTTTTATTAGGTTGTATCTTATAATTTGTTCATCTTCATGAGTTTTATACACATTATATTTAACAAAGTTCTTTGCATCTACCGGTTCAGATCTAGTAATGTTGATTACTTAAAAGTCCTCTAACATTATATTTACTAACTCTGAGTTTTTGATAGGTTTTCTACTATTATCTCAATGTTTAGTAAATACTTCTTGGGTATAACATTTACATTTCTATCTCACTATCTGACTCTACCTCACATTTATATTTTAAATTCCAAGGTATGACTGCACTTCCATCTTGGTTCTTCATATAAAGCTACGTAATGTGATATTTATTACGGTTATTATTTGAGTAATTCCCACTCTGGTTCTAATAAATAGCTAATTACGTGTTTTGCTCTCTATCATATTTACAAGTCACTTCCAAAGTTTTTACTATATCATCGAATTCCATGCTATACATTTTAACTTAAAGCATTATAGTTCTCGCTATAAATCTTATAGCTATGCTAAGTTCTTACTGTTCTAATTCCATATCAATAACTATGAGCATTTATTAGTTATTTTTATTTTTTCTATCAATTCCTTAAAGATCTAATACAAAATTGAGGATTACAGCCAATAACTGCGTAATTATTGCAATCATATTAACTTCTGTGTACTAGCTAAAAGAGCTCGTCCGTACTGTTATTGTTTTCTGAGTTATATCTCTAAAAGGTTAATATTTATATGTGCTCAATTTCTTTATAATGAAGTTTATTATTCCATTAAATTATCCTAAGTGCATATATTTATCAGTTTTATTTTTTAATAATTTATGTTTTAGTTTCTTGAATACAAGTCTAAATATACAATAGTTTCCTACTTGAACTACTATAGTATGATTGATTTAAAAATCTAATATTTTTGAATTTTGAGAACTAATGTTTTTGTAAGGTGTTTCTTCCTTTATTGCATTTTTTTAATTTTTCTTCAATAAATTCTTTTACATTATCTTTAGCGTTATGCTTCTACTATTTCCATGTTTTATTGCTAGCACTTCTTTGTTCAAAAGGATTTTATTTTTGTTTCTGTTTTAATTATTGGTTTTTCTCCAGACTTAAAGTTTTCAAATTGTCTTTAAAAGGTTATTTAATTTTTGTTCCTCTAATAATACTATATGTTCTTTGTTCTTAAAAGTTATCTACTTTTTGGCTAACAATCTTTTTCGTAAAGTTTCCTTTAGATTTTGTTGTTCTAATTTATTTGTTTCTATTCCTTCAACAAATTTCTTCTCTAGCCAATTGTTCTTTAACATAATCTAGGTTATTTCTAAGCAAAGTTATTGTTCTTAAAGTCTTGTAGCTTCTTATTTTAATTCACTAAAGACAATGTGTTAGTTTTTCTATCAGATTTTATTTGTTTTTTCTTCTGGATTATCTATTTTAAGATAATATCTATTATTATTTTGGTTTTCTTATGAATTTGTTCTTGTAAATATCACATTGTTTTATTTTTAATTGTGTTTCTACTAAAAATTTTCTTAATCTGCTTTTACCTCTTGGGTTTGTAGATGAGGGTCGCTATCTTTATATATGTTTAATTAGATAGAGCTAAGATATAAATTATCAAATATAATATTCTATAATTTCTCTTTAATTAAGGTTTCTTAGCAAAAAAGTTACGTCAAAAGCTTTTTGATATAGCTACTTACGTTACTTCATTAAATATTTAGAGAGGTTCGTTTTTGAAATCTCTTATCATGCTTAGCATTATTTGGAGTTGTCGATCTGCATGTGATTTTAAGTAAATAATTTTTAAATAAAAATGTATTACTTTTCAATGAGTTTGTTTTATAACTTGACTAACATAAAAAAAAATTAAACCAAAAAAAAAAAAAGTCAAAAAGAACAAATGAAAAAAAAGATGATGGATAAGTTATCTCATCATTTAACAGACATTGAATAGTTAATTTCCTCTCATTTTATCTTACCTCATGTTATATCTATAAATCAAGCTATTAATAATAGTTATATATATACACGGATACAATAAAGAACCATTGGGAAAAAATGTAATACAATTCTAATACATTGTATCCAATTGGATGTATTATATCATACTTAAGTTTAATTTATAGAATAATTCAAACAAAGAAAATTTTTGTATTTCAATGTTTAGTATTTGTTAAAATAAGAAATATCAAATTTCAATGTTAAAAAAATATTAGTATCTTTCATGTTCATTATTATTTGGAATTTCTCTCATAATTTACATTTAAATACATAATTTTTTTTATTAATAAAATATTTAAAGTTGTATAAATAAGAAATTTTATCTCAATTTATCTATACATCAAAACTAAAATTTCTAAATATGAAAATAAATGGTTAGCATATTATATTATAAACATTGTATTTTATTCATAAATTCACATTTCAAATCCTAGAACTTTGAGCTAATCATCTCTTATTATAATTAAACCATAGTTTTAAATTTAGGATGTGACAATAGAAATTGTAAAAATTTGATCATTTAAAAATTTTACATACTTTGTATAAAAGAGGAATAAAATTAGAGATTCATGTAGGAAAATAATTACAGAGCTCAAATTATTTTTTATTTTCCCACACCCCCTCCCCCACCTTCTTATTTCCTTTTCCTTCAAACTTTCCATGATCCAAACATAGCTTAAAAAATGGTCAAATAGAGGATAGTGATTAAAGGCAAAAAAAAAAAAAAAAAACATACATAATGGCTCAATCATCACAAAGCCATAGCAAAAATTGCATTCTCGAACCACCAAATAAAATCAAAACTTGTATAACATTATATAACTAAGATTGAGAAAAAGAAAAATTACTACACAAAAGCATGAAAGCAATGATCATATATCCACAAATCTTATTCATGAAAAAAAAAAACCCTTTATTACTAGTAATTGTAGATGCTCTTGGCTTTTATCGGATATAATCACCATGAAGCTGTAGAGAATCCCAAAAAGTTTGTACTTGATCAAAATTCTACAATCAAGAAACATAATTCAAAATGAATTATTGAATTTAGGTAAAGAAATCATAGATTATCATAACATAGAATACTTTAATTGTAATTTTTAAAAAATAAAAAGTTAAATATAACATAAATGGATTTAACTTTCATTATACCCTAGAAGCAAAATCTAGAATTCAAACTTTTCTTATAAAACAATTGTCCCATTATTAGCAAATGGATTCACTACAAGACAATTGTCCCAAAATAATATTGTTTAAGGTGAGATGCGTGTTAGGGGTATTAGTTTGGGCTTTTAGATCAAGTAAGTCATCTCAATTGACCATAAAGATTGCACAATGATCAAAGTTTTTAGTCATAATTAAGAACATGGATATTCTTTCTTACAACAAATGAAACACACAAAAATAATAATAATAATAATAATCACCCAAGTTTTTAGACTTATAAATGAGAATGAACATTATGCTTGCACAATAAGGTGGTATCCATTTTTCCTTTGTTATATTTGATGTTGTATTGTTGTATTACATATTATATTTATTTAATAATTTTGCTTCTGCTATGTAAAATATATAATTATAGTTCGTATTTATTATCTTTTATCTATTGTTTTAAAAAAATATGTTTATCATTTCAAGCTATTGGTTGACTAAAAAATATTACCATATATGTAATATGCATAGTAAATAAAAGTTTCAAATGTTTGAGTTTTTTTCTCCAAAGAGAGTGTAAAACATTATTTGCAATAGTATTACTATAAATGTTATTTAATTACAAAAAATTAGCTAATATAGCACACATCCACATGTTGATTATGGTATTGTCATCATTACATTAAGTAAATACTTATAGTGGCTAAAAAAAAAAGGGAGAATTATGTTTTGGGGGTAGATGGGCCCCCAAATTTAACAAAAGGTCCATATAACTCTTCAAATTGAGTTGAATGATATGAAATAGTAACGGACAAATATACCCTTTAAGAACACATATAAAATATTTTATAAAATTAAGTTAAATAATTTTTTTTCAAAAAATACTAAATTAAATAAAAGTAGTTTTCAAAAATATTAAATTAAATTAAAGTATTTAAAAAAAATGTTAAATTAAACATTTTTTAAAATATTAAATTAAATAAATTTATTTTTAAAAAATATTAAATTAAATAAATTTATTTTTAAAAAAATATTAAATGAAATAAAGGTATTTTTAAAAGTATTAAATTACATAAAAGTATTTTTTAAAAATATTAAATTAAATCAAAAATATTAAATTAAATAAAAGTATTTTTCAAAAATATTAATTTTTTTTCTCAAAATCAACAAAGGGCATTTTGGGAAATACTAAAGGATGATATCCTTCAACTCAATTTCCATACTTTCATTGGGTCTTTGGCTCAATTTGAAGAGTTACATGGACTTTTTGTTAATTTGGGAGCCCATCTACCCCCAAAACATAATTCTCCCAAGAAAAAAAGAGTATTTGCTAATATAGCACACACCCATATATTGGTTATGGTATTGTCAATGTAATGGTTGTTCTCCTGTGATTTTAATAATGTTTGGAAGATGAGATTTTATTTTTTTTTTGGCATATATGCCAAACATTTTAAATCTCATTTAATATACGTATTGCATATATAGAATTGTTTTTTGTACAATAAATACTTTTGAAATGAGATGCCACCATACATTTGTATTGATAGAAGTTTTATTTATTTATTTAGCAACATGTTAGAATTATATAACAAAGATAATTATTATTATTATATTATAGAGGATACATTACATGATAATTAATAGGGATTTTTTATTATAATTATTTCTAGTAATGCATTTTTATACAATATTTGTTATTTGTAAATAATGTTTGAGAGATGAATATTTTTAGAAGAAATGACAAACAAAAAGGTGGACAATTACTATAAATATTAATCTAATAACAATACCATAATTATTATATGGATGTTCCCATAATAATTCATACTTACTATTTTGCAATATGTGTATATACATACATACATATAAATACATACATACATATGAAGATGATATTTTAAGGAATATTTTATATTATATTATGTTTATATCTAATTTGTGAAATGAATAAAAAAAATATAGAATGTGTATTATTTGTAACGTTTAAAATAAAAATTGTATCACAATCAAATATTTTTTATCTAAAAAAAATGAAAATTTTCTTGTGCTTAACAATATTCATAATTAAAATATTTAAACCTTATGAATAATTTTTATTATTATTTTATTGCATAATATATATATATATATATATATATATATATATATATATATCATTATTAATATTATTTTATAATTTTTTTTATTGTTTCTTTTTTAACCAAAAATTTAATTTACAAAAAAAAAAATTGTTTTGAAAGTGAGTATATTAAAATAAAAATTCATGAGATATTTATGATTAGGATCAAACATCTCCATGTAAGAAGGAATAAAACAAAGGTGGAGTATGTCCACCACTATCTTATCTTACGTATTGATTGACATAGGAAAGATGTGGTTATATTTATATAACATGGGATAGGATATTAATATCCTCTCTTAATCATAATCATGATATATCAACCAACTTTATGTTTCGTAGTTTGACTATTACCTATTTTAATAATCTGTACTAAATAATTTTTGGTCCAAATTAATGCTTAATAAAGAATGTTGAGGATTTTCTGATATCATAGATAATAATGGCTATTTATAAATACTTAAATAATGAAACATTCAAAAACAATTGTAAATGCAACTTTGAGGACAAAGCACAAAGTATCTGACCTGTTGAGACGAAGTTCCCAAGGTTTCATTCTCTTTATTGTGAATCATATCTATATGTGCTCTCAACTGGTTTGGTTTGATGTTATCGATTCAATCTGGTGTTGGCACCAATCATACTATCTTCATTGTTTTAGAGTTCTTGAGGAGATGGGACTAAAAAATCACTATAATTGGACATGTCAATGGGAAGTTCAAACTATCGTCTCCTACAACACTAGTATGTGACGAGCTTCTATAAGGGCCGCTTTGCTTTGGGCACATATTTTAAAATACAATGCTTAGTAATTGGTCATTGGAATTTTTACCCATCAATGGAGTTTTTTCAAAATGTTAATGGAGAGTGGGACACTTCAATATAATTGCTCGCATTGAGTATTGGATATATTAGTCATGGGTTTTGGGGATAGCTATGATATATCTTTGCTTGATTAAATTAAATAAAAAATCATGGTTTCTCTGGTGTTTTTTAGAAATTTAGTTTCAATTTCATTTTTGTGTTATATATATATCATATTTATTATAACAATGTTTTTTATGATTTTACATTCACAATATCACTATAAAGGAGAAATATAATTTAGCATAGGAGAAGATAAGATATATGGAATAATAGTTTTAGGATATTATTTCCCCATAATTCTAATATTTAAAGATATAATGTATAATGAGATATGTAATATATGATTATCATTTGGATTTATTCTAAGGAATATAAATGGACAAATATATTTTCATCTTAATAGTTCTTTTTTTAAAAGAATTATATTACTTTTTCCAGAGTTTGGTATTATGAATTTGTTAGTATTGTGTCTTAACGTTTGTATGTTGTCATTTATCCAATTATGTTTGTAGAAGTCTTTTAATAATGACTTACTCTCCATTAAAGATCAACGGTTCTTGTTCATCCAACCGAGAAGTCACAAGTATGTCTAAAAGGTTTAGCTTGTGCCAAGTTAGGCTTATGAGAGGTATAAAGAGGAACAACACATTTTCTTTAAAATGAAAATTAATATTTTATAGAAATAGTGGATGCTCGAGTGGGCAACAATGCTCAAGCGCTAAGATGGCTTAAGCGCTTAGCACTACTCAACTGCTCAAGGCGCTTAAGCAATGGTTAAGAGCGCTTGAGTGCTCATGCCTCTTCTACTAAGATTTGGAAGATATTTGAAGGAATTTCATGCAAATTTTATTTGGAAACCTTGTGATACTGAACCTTTTTGTCGTATTTGCCTACAAATACTTCATAATAACCCTTTTAGGTAAGAGATATTAATATTTTTGGAAAGGGTTTCATTGAGGAGAAAGTCTAACGACCCATACTATTCTCAATATCTTATTCAAATGATTCAAGCATTGAATCTTAGGTTGAAGACTTTCATCCCTTCAACGAGGCTAAAGTGAATTCATTGGAGCAATCAGAGGTTACTACGTTGCGAACTTGGATCAAGATACAAGTACTGAAGAGTACGTCTTAGGGTTAAAGTGATCAAGTAAATCTATTATAACTTGATCTCATAGAGTGGATTTAGATTAGTAGTCTTAGACCTCATGGTTTTTATCTCCATAATTGGTATGAGGGGGTTTTCCACGTAAAAATCGTTGTGCCTCTTTATGTATTCATTATTATCTTTTGCTTACATTGCCTATTGTTGAAGGAATTGATTATCCTTAACTTCACATAGGGAAAATTTTGGTATAGTATATCAACCTTTATTTAAAATTTTTAAATTACACTCATTTTCCCACTCTAGTGTAACCCTATTGCACTTTGGTTTTTCAAAATCATATATGTTATTATTATTTAGAGATGTCTTTCTACATGTAATTTTATTTTTAACTAGTAATTTTTATTTTACTTTAATGATATAGATATTTAAATTTTATAAATAAAAATTATTACACTTTCAAACCAAAATTTTAGATTTTTTTTTATATCAAAATATTTTGTTTTGTTACATGACTAACAAAAAATGAAATAAATAAAAAAGAACAAATGACAAATGAGAGAATCAATTAACCAAACCTAGAATGGGCAATCTTGTCTACTTTTTATCTTATCTCATATTGTGTTTGTGAATCAATCTATCAATAATACTTATATATAAATGCAACAAAGAACATTTGGAAAAAATGTAATACAACTCCAATACATTTAAATCAATAGCACATGTCATACCTCTACAATTTATATTTTAATACATAATTTTTTTATTTTTAATTGATCAAATATTTGAAATATATAAATTAAAATTTTTATCTCATATATTAACTTGGGATCATTACATCGCATATATATATATATATATATATATATGGTATCGTCATCATTACATTAATACTTATAATGCTTGTTCACCTTTGCTTTTAATAATTCTTTGAAGATGAGATATTTTTTTTTTTTTTTTTGGTAAAAAGGCCAAACATTTCAAATCTTATTTAATATTCATATTGCATATATAAAATCATTTTTTGTTTGATAAAATACTTTTGAAATGAGATGTCATCTTATCTTTGTATCGATAGATGTATGTTTTTATTTAGTAATTAACGTTTACCTGTTGAAATTATATAATAAAGATAATTATAATTATATTATAGTGGTTAGATTACATGATAATTAATAGTGATTTTTTGTGATAATTATTTCAATTAATGATTTTTTTATACAATATTTGTTGTTTGTAAATAATATTTGTGAGATCAATATTTTCAAAAGTAATGACAAAGAAAAATGTGGACAACTACTTAAATCTTAATCTAATGACAATATCACAAATATTTTATGGATGTTTCGATAATAATGAATACTTATTTTCTCTCTCTCTCTCTCTCTATATATATATATATATATATATGTATGTTTGTATGTATGTATGTATGTATGTATATACACATATCATATATTATAAATAATGAAAAAAAATAAGAAATAATACCATACTTAAGTTTGATTTATGGAATGAATCAAACAAAAAAAAAAAATTAAATTTCAATGTTTAATATTTGTTAAAATAAGAAATAAATTACATCTCAAAGTTCAATGTTTTTTTTTTAAAAAAAAATATTGGTAATTGTTAAAATAAGAAATAAATTACATCTTAAAGTTCAATGTTAAAAAAATATAAATATAATATATCTCATGTTTAACATTATTTGGATTTCGTCTCATAATTTATATTATAATACATGATTTTTTTTTATTAAAATATTTAAAGTTGTATAAATTAGAAATTTAATCTTATATTATGATTATTACAATAAAGAAAAAAATTATATTGTGATTATTACATAATCATAGAAGTAATATCATAGGGAATATATATAAATATACCACGAGATAGGATGGGATTTATGGAATATAGATATTTTATGATATTATTTTCGTACAATATGATATAGTATTGAGAATATTATGTACAATGAGATATGTTATTAATATTTGACTTGTCAAAGGAATGTAAATAGAACAAATATATTTTTGTCCTAATAGTTAGTTCATTTCTTTTAAAAAAAATATATATCTAGCTTTGGTATTATGAAACCTCTATCATGTTAGTATTATTTAGATATGTCTATCACAATGTAATTTTTTTAAAATGGTAATTTTTATTTCACCTTAATGATTGAAAATATTCAAAAAAAATTTAAATACAAATTATAATACTTTCATAAATAACTTATTATTTATGATAAGATACGATAAATTATCATTTTTTGATATGGTGTTAGTGACTAATATTGTGTTTAATAAAGATGGATATTATCTTACCAAAACATATATAGTAACTTCTATACATAGATCATGATGGCTATCATTAGTACTTCTATATAAAGAACATTCGGAGAATATGCAAAACAACTTTAAGATGAAGCAACAATGGATGGGTTTAACTTTCATTATGCCCCAATGTCCATTGTTTCTTTTGTAATATTGGTGTTGTATTGTTCTATTACATATTATATTTATTTTATAATTATGCTTTTTCTATATATAATATATAATTATAGTTAGTATTTTTTACTTTGACCTATTTTTTTAAAAAAACTATCTATCATTTCAAGGTACTTTTCCAAACAATATTACTATATATGTAATGTGTATAATAAATGAGAGTTTCAAATGTTTGAGCTTTTTCTCCAAAAGAGTGTTAAACATTATGTGCAATAGTATTATTATCAATGTTATCTAATTACAAACCATTAGTTAATATAGTACACATCCATATATTGGTTATGATACTATCATCATTACATTAATACTTATAATAGTTGTCTACCCTTGATTTTAAAAATGATTTTGAAGATGAGATAAGATTTTTATTTTTCCCTTTTTGGTGGGCAAAAATGTCAAACATTTCAAATCTTATTTAATATACATATTGTATATATGGAATCAATTTTTGTATAGTAAATACTTTTGAAATGGGATGCCACCTAAACTTTATATTGATAAATGTATTTTCTTATTTAGCAATTAATATTACATATTAGAAATATATAATAAAGATAATTATTTCAAGTAATGAGTTTTTATATGCATTGTTGTTTGTAAATAGTGTTTGTGATATGAATATTTTTGGATGAAAAAGACAAACAAAAAGGTGGACAACTACTATAAATATTAATCTAATGACAATATCATAATTATTATATGGATGTTTTCATAATAATCAATACTTACTATTTTGTCATGTGTCTATATATGTATGCATGTATTACACGTATCATATATTATAAATAATGGGAAAAAAAAGACAAATGTTTTACTCTTTTTACCACATATAGTGTTTATGGTATTACCTATTTTATATCTATTCTAAAAAAATTTGGTCAAATAATCGTGCTTAAAAGAACAATGTATGGTTGAAAGGAAATTGTAGATAAATAATAATAACATCACTATTATCATAATGAATATAACATAGATGCAATAGGAAAAAAAATAAGATATGTAAAAGATATAGATTTTTATTTATTTATTTTCAATATGATATTATATAATATTTGAGGACATTATGCAAAAATGAGATATATTATATCAATGTTTGATTTGTCGAAGAAATTCAAGTGAAACAACCATATTTCATCATAATCATATTTCTGGACAAGAAGGTAGTAATTAATAATATTGTCATAGAATAATTTGCTACATCTCATCATTTTTAATATTTCTCTAGTAATAATTGATATCTTATCAAAATGTAGTGATTTCTATAAATAAATAATAATGACTATAATTAATACTTCAATTCGGAAAAAAATTTAACATAGCTCTAAGACAAAAACAATAGATATATATCTATTATTTTTCCGAATTGAAGTATTAATTATAGTCATTATTATTTATTTATAGAAATCACTACATTTTGATAAGATATCAATTATTACTAGAGAAATATTAAAAATGATGAGATGTAGCAAATTATTCTATGACAATATTATTAATTACTACCTTCTTGTCCATAAATATGATTATGATGAAATATGGTTGTTTCACTTGAATTTCTTCGACAAATCAAACATTGATATAATATATCTCATTTTTGCATAATGTCCTCAAATATTATATAATATCATATTGAAAATAAATAAATAAAAATCTATATCTTTTACATATCTTATTTTTTTCCTATTGCATCTATGTTATATTCATTATGATAATAGTGATGTTATTATTATTTATCTACGATTTCCTTTCAACCATACATTGTTCTTTTAAGCACGATTATTTGACCAAAATTTTTTAGAATAGATATAAAATAGGTAATACCATAAACACTATATGTGGTAAAAAGAGTAAAACATTTGTCTTTTTTTTCCCATTATTTATAATATATGATACGTGTAATACATGCATACATATATAGACACATGACAAAATAGTAAGTATTGATTATTATGAAAACATCCATATAATAATTATGATATTGTCATTAGATTAATATTTATAGTAGTTGTCCACCTTTTTGTTTGTCTTTTCTTCCAAAAATATTCATATCACAAACACTATTTACAAACAACAATGCATATAAAAAATCATTACTTGAAATAATTATCTTCTAAAATATAATAATAATTATCTTTATTATATATTTCTAATATGTAATATTAATTGCTAAATAAGAAAATACATTCATCAATAGAAAGGTTAGATGGCATCCCATTTCAAAAGTATTACTATACAAAAATTGATTCCATAATATAAAATATGTATATTAAATAAGATTTGAAATGTTTGACATTTTTGCCCACCAAAAAAGGAAAAATAAAAATCTTATCTCATCTTCAAATCATTTTTAAAAATCAAGGGTAGACAACTATTTGATAAGTATTAATGTAATGATGATAGTATCATAACCAATATATGGATGTGTACTCATATTAACTTAATGGTTTGTAATTAGATAACATTGATAATAATACTATTGCACATAATGTTTAAACACTCTTTTGAAGAAAAAGCTCAAACATTTAAAACTCTCATTTATTATACATATTACATATATAGTAATATTGTTTGGATAAAGTACCTTGAAATGATAATAGGTTTTTTTTTTAAAAAATAGATAAAAATAATAAATACTAACTATAATTATATATTATATATAGAAAAAGCATAATTATAAATAATATAATATGTAATAGAACAATACAACACCAAATATTACAAAGCAACAATGGACATTGGGGCATAATGAAAGTTAAACCCATCCATTGTTGCTTCATCTTAGAGTTGTGTTACATTTTCTCTAAATGTTCTTTATATAGAAGTATTAATGATAGCCATCATGATCTATGTATAGAAGTTACTATATATGTTTTGGTTAGATAATATCCATCTTTATTAAACACAATATTAGTCACTAATACCATATCAAAAAAGGATAATTTATCGTCTCTATCATAAATAATAAGTTATTTAGAAAGTATAATAATTGTATTTATAAAATTTGAATATTTTAATCATTAAGGTGAAATAAAATTACCAATTAAAAAAAATTACATTGTGATAGACATATCTAAATAATACTACATTGATAGAGATGTCATAATACCAAAGCTTGATATATTTCTTTTTTTAAGAAATGAACTAACTATTAGGATCAAAATATATTTGTTCTATTTACATTCCTTTGACAAGTCAAATAATTTAATATAACATATTCTCATTGTACATAATATTCTCAAATACCATATCATATTGTACAAAATAAATATCCTAAAATATCTATATTCCATAAATCCTTCCTATCTCGTGGTATAATATATATATATATATTCCCTATGATATTACTTCTCTGATTACTGTAATAATCACAAACATAATTTTATTCTTTATTGTAATAATTCATAATATAAGATAAAATTTCTTAATTTATACAACTTTAAATATTTTAATAAAAAAATCATGAATTATAATATAAATTATGAGATCAAATCCAAATAATGTTAAGCATGAGAGATATTATATATTTTTTTTTAACATTGAACTTTAAGATGTAATTTATTTCTTATTTTTAAACAACACCAATACTTTAAAAAAAAAAAACATTGAACTTTGAGATGTAATTTATTTCTTATTTTAACAAATATTAAACATTGAAATCCAAATGTTCTTTGTTGTATTTATATATAAGTATTATTGATAGTTTGATTCACAAAACACAATATGAGATAAGATAAAAAGTAGACAAGCTTGCCCATTCTACGGTTAGTTAAATGATTCTCTCATTTGTCATTTGTTCTTTTTTATTTATTTCATTTTGTTAGTCATGTAACAATAAAAAAAATTAAAAATTTTAGCTTGAAAAGTGTAATAATTTGTATTTATAAAATTTAAATATCTATATCATTAAAGTGAAATAAAATTACTCGTTAAAAATTAAATCCATGTATAAAGGCATCTCTAAATAATAATAACATATAGATTTTGAAAAAACCAAAGTGCAATAGGGTTAACACTAGAGTGGGGAAATGAGTGTAAATTACAAATTTTAAATAAAGGTTATAACTACTATACCCAAAATTTTTCGTACGTGAAGTTAAGGATAATCAATTCTTTCAACAATAGGCAATGTAAGCAAAAGATAATAATGATATGTAATGAGGCACAACGATTTTTACATGGAAAACCCCTCACACCAACTATGGAGATAAAACACCATGAGGTCTAAGACCGCTAATCTAAATCCACTATATGAGAACAAGTTATATAGATTTACCCGATCACTTTACCCTAAGACTTACTCTTCAGTACTTATATCTTGATCTACGTTCACAACGCAGTAACCTCTTATTGCTCCAATGAATGCACTTTAGCCTCGTTGAAGGGATGAAAGTATTCAACCTAAGATTCAATGTTTGAATCCTTTGAATAAGTGATCAAGAATAGTATGGCTCATTAGACTTTCTCCTCAATGAAACCCTCTCCAAAAATATTAAGATCTCTTGCCTAAAAGGGTTATAATGAGGTATTTGTAGGCAAATATATTGAAAAGGTTCAGTATCACAAGGTTTCCAAATAAGATTTGCATGAAATTCTTACAAATATCTTCCAAATATCAGTAGAAGAGGCATGAGCCCTCAAGCGCAATTAACCATCGCTTAAGCGCCTCGGGCACTTGAGTGGTGCTAAGCGCGTAAGCCATCCTAGCACTTGAGCAATTGTTCGCCCCTCGAATCCTATTTTATAAAATATTAATTTTCATTTAAAGAAATGTGGTTATTCTTCTTTATAACCTCTTAGAGATATATATATTATATATATATAAATGAGATGGATTTTCTAATTTTCCTAAAACACACAATGGAAACCCGATATTTATTTTTTATTTAACATAAGTCATAAGAGATATTCCATCATCTATCTTCAAAACCCTATCAATTATATATCAACCTCAACGGGGGCATTAATTGAAGTTTCCACTCTCCATTAAGATTCTTGAAAAAACTCCATGTTGGGATAAAATTCCAATTGACAATCACTAGGCATGTATTATTCATATGTGTTAAGGGCCTACAATTGCAGGTTGCTTGGCTCCTTGAGATTAGGCCCTCACATTTACTAGTGTGTAGACAGATCGGATAATATTGAATTCCATTTGCATGTCCAATTATAAGGATTTGTTATGCCCATTTCCTCAAGAAGTCTGTTAAAACAATGGAGATAGATGATGGTGCAACACCTAGATTGTTATTAGTCATTGTTTAGCATTGGGGCATTTTAAGCTGAAAGCCGGGTGGGAAGCACAGTAGAGAGTATGATCGACAACAATGAGAATGAAAGCCTTGGAACTTCCCTAATAAGTCAGATCCATTGTGTTTTCTCAAAGTTGTGTTAAATTGTTTGATGTTATTATATTGAAGATTTATTAATAGCATTATTATCCTATGTATAGAATTATTCTCAACATTCTCTTTTAAGGCATTATTATTGACAAAATTATTAGTTACAAATATAAAATAGGTAATAGCATATACACTATATCAATAATTTGGTTGGTTGATATAGCATGGGATATGATTACTAGAGGAATATTATTATCCTATCCCATGTTCTATGGTTATGGAATAGGATAATCCTATCACTCATCTTATCCTATGTTCAATAAAACGTAAGATAGGATAGTGGTGGGACATATTTTCCACTTTTTTTGTAATTCCTTCTACATGAGATATGTTAATCACCATGTAATCATAATTATCTTTTAGTATTTTTTATTTTTTAATACTCATTTTCAAAATAATTTTTTTAATTGTAAATTAAACTTATGGTTAAAAAAGAAACAATAAAAAAATTATAAGGTTTAAATATTTTAATTATGAATATTGTTAAGCACAAGAGAAATTTCATTTTTTTTAGATAAAAAAATTATTTGAATGTGATACAATTTTTATTTTAAACATTACAAATAATATACATTCTATATTTATTTTTTTATTCATTTCACAAATTAAATGTAAACATAATATAATATAACATATCTCTTAAAATATCGTCTCCATATGTATGTATGTAATTATATGTATGCATGTATGTATGTATATACGCATATTGGAAAATAGTAAGTATGAATTATTATGGGAACATCCATATAATAATTATGGTATTGTCATTAGATTAATTTTTATCAGTTAACTTGTCCACTTCTGATTGTCATTTCTTCTAAAAATATTCACTCCCAAACATTATTTACAAATTAACAAATATTGTATAAAATGATTATAGAAATAATTATCATTAAAAGTCACATATTATCACGTAATTATAATCCTTAAATATAATAAATAATAATAATTAATTTTCTTTGTTATATTAATTCTAACATTGTTGCTAAATAAATAAATTAAATAAAAACTTCTCATCAATACCAAATGTATAGGTGGCATCATTCAAAAGTATTTATTGTTACAAAAACATTTCTATAAATGCAAATATGTATATTAAATTGAGATTTAAAATGTTTGGAATTATTTGCCAAATAATAATAATAATAATAAATTCTTATCTTCAAAGCATTATTTAAATCACTTATTAAAATCACAGGGGAACAACCATTATAAGTATTAATGTAATGATGAGAATACCATAACCAATAATATGGGGTGTTGCTTTTATAGCAAACTCATTATTTTTTTTTAACCACTATTAAGTTATTACTTAATGTAATGACAATACATAATTAACTGTGGATGTGTGCTATATTGCTAATGTTTGTAATGTAGAACATTTATAATAATTACTATGTGCCAAAAATAATGTATTTACCTTATCTTTGGAGAAAAAAGCTCAAACATTTGAAACTTTTATTTACTATGCATATTACATATATGGTGATGTTTTTTAGTCAACAAATACCTTGAAATGATAAACATAGTTTTTTAAAACAATAGATAAAAGATAATAAATACTAACTATAATTATATATTTAAAAATAGCAAAAGCATAATTATTAAATAAATATATTATGCAATACAACAATACAACATCAAATATAACAAAGGAAAAATGGATACTACCTTATTGCACAAGGAATAATGTCAATTCTTCTTTATAGGTCTAAAAGCTTGGGTGATTATCTTTTTTTGTGTTTCATTTGTTGTAAGAAAGAATATCCATGTTCTTAATTATGACTAAAAACTTTGATCATTGTACAATCTTTATGGTCAATGGAGATGATTTATTTGATCTAAAAGCCCAAACGAATACCCCTAACACACATCTCACCTTAAGCAATATTCTTTTGGGACAATTGTCTTTTAGTGAATCCATTTGCTAATAATGGGACAATTGTTTTATAAGAAAAAATTGAATTCTAGATTTTGCTTCTAGGGCATAATGAAAGTTAAATCCGTTTATGTTATATTTAACTTTTTATTTTTAAAAAATTACAATTAAAGTATTCTATTTTATGATAATCTATGATTTCTTTACCTAAATTCAATAATTCCTTTTGAATTATGTTTCCCGATTGTAGAATTTTGATCAAGTACAAACTTATTGGGATTCTCTACGGCTTCATGGTAATTTAT
>JBAPGN010000487.1:0-27103 GCA_037355405.1 Vitis amurensis | reverse complement strand
TGGTGAGGTTTGAACTTATGACATCCCCCTAAACCAAAAGTCCGATACAATGTTAAACTAATAATTTGACCCAAAAGCTTAAACATTTGGTAAACAATGTGTATCAAGTCAACATAGGCTTAATGCCTTGTTTTGATTGACTTCTAAGAAGCAAAAGCTCTCAAACCTTTTTAAGATCAACTAAAGCTTATGTACTTGTTTGGACGATTTTGTTAAAAGATCTTATGGATTAAAAAAAAACTTAATATGGAAGCTACAAAAATGTTGCTTCTCCTAAAAACTCAATTTGGCTTTGTAGGAGCTATTTCATGTTTAAAGAAACTTTTATCATGTGAATATTATTTAAAAAAATTACAACTTGGCTTTGGCTTTGGCTTTAGCTTTTAGTTACAGTGAAAAAAAAGCTAAAGCCAAAAACAAAAAACTATCCCAAATTGCATGTAATACAAATTCCTTGTGTTGGGGACAAAAAGATTGTTTGCTATTTCTATAACTATCTCCTCAATTCATTTCTTCCTAAAGTGCCACTTGATTGCTGAGTAATTGTATTATAGCAAACAACTTGGAAGCTAAGAATTTATAGTAGCCACTCCTACATAATTTTGACAAATTTCTTTCTTATGTGTTTTTAGCTATCTATTAGGGCATCATACCAAACTTTAAACCAAAAGCCTCAACAAAGAACTTATTCCAACCATTACAGTTTTGCTAAATGAAACCAAAATGGACCTAAAGTTAAATTCAATCAAACAATTAAATTAACATGTAAAACCTAAACAAGTGGTGGAAGTAAGCAATACTGATCCCAATTTTCAACATTTGAAAAACATTGCACATGCCCAACTAAGGGGTGTTTTAGACATGATTACGCTTTCAAAAGACCAGGTTACCTGTTTATGCGCACATCGGTGATTTAATACAACGTCTCCCAAGGCCTGTATATGAATTCAACACATTTATAAACTCCAATAGATAGCATAAGCAAGTATAGTATAGATCATACAAATGATACAAAGGAAAAAATCTTGTTAGTGTCAATCAAACAAACAATAAAAGCTATAACATTAATCATTTGTTGGATTTTTGAGGACTACAACGAATATGTAAGGACAAAATACAAAAGATGACATTAGGAAAGAGAAAAACTAAAATAATAAGACTTAAAAAATAAAAGAAGGAAGCAAAAACCCTTCTTCAATGAAAATGCATAGGTGGTAGGTCATATAATTGGAGTAAAGATAATGTTGACGTGTTACATATAAATTTGATACTGTCAAGATGAAGAAAATTAGTGTCATTAGAACTAAAAAGAAATAAGCAATTAACAAGTATCACATTTCCAACTTCCAACAAAGAGATGCAGGTGTCAACATGACTCTGCCACAATTCGAATAGTTCATCAAGCTGAAGAGTTAATTTTATTTAATGCCCTTTTCCACGAGTCACTTAAGATGCATTTGACTACTGTCTAACACTTAAGATTTTCCATAACAAAAAACAAGTAAAAACTAGTAATCATGGGATGATGGAGTTTTCTCTCTGAAATTAAGTTCCTACACAATCATGCAACTCAATTAAATCTCAAAGATGTAAAATGAATGATACTGAGGGGAAAACCATGAGTGCATGGCGAAGACTGATTGGTGCAGAAGTTCCTTTAATGCCTAAAACTAATCATGTCAAATTGAAGATAAAGAACATACAAGAAGATCTTGAGTATGCATCTCATCAATACAATGCTTGAGCTCTTCCATAGTACCATAAGCTGAGTTCAAGTTGTACAGATCAGATGGCATATAACCTGTGGAGCATTACAGTACTATCAGTCAATGTCTTATGTAAGCAATAGAAGCAGGTTGGATCCACAATATGTCAACCTTGTACTAATGTTCATAACAAGGATAAATGCACATCACTTTAGTTTAGTAATAACAATAATAATCATAACATGAATATTGTTATTCTAGACACTCAGAATGACTATGAGCATATAGTACCCACTAAAATGACATTAGATAAGTTGAATAGCATTGCCCTGGCATAGTTCTAGAGAATCCATAAAAGGAACCTTCTTTATTAAGAATCTTAGTGTCCTTAAGCTGCACACAGCTAAAAAGATGTCTAGAGAAGAAGACATGTGGATAAACCAGAAATTCAGATAACAAACCTTGGGGAGCAACAGATTCAGTTGGTGGTGGTAACCACACTGCTGTTATCCCACATTGGGATAAGTCAGCAGCTTTAGGCGCTAACTCCAGGTACCACTGCCTCCTCCAGCTTTCCCAATTGAAACCTTGAAACTTAAAGAGCCATAGATTTAAAACTAAATTGATGTAAAATCTTCAGCAATACATTAATATCTGTTCATAATGGATATTTTGTTTCCTTAGAGAAAAAATTCCATTGCAAAAATCAAAGATAACCCTATTAGTTGATCATGCTTATTGAAGAGAGGATATCCATATTCATACATAGCAAAGTAATACAACAAAGACAGAGACCAAAATAATCACAAAAAGATGATAGAAATGGAAGATTGTACATGAAGCAACAAGGTTTATATGTAATAGCAGAAGCAAGATTCTGAAGTGGGGATAGAATCTAAATCAGAAGTGTACAGAAGCTGTATTAAAATTCTGAGTCAAGTAGAGAATTTGCCAGTTCCTGTCTTGCAAAACTTCCATTGCAGATCAAGAATGGTTGGAGTGAAGAAACAAAAATTTCTATGGTCCTCTAACAAATTCTCATTGAAGTGTTACAATAAGTACAATGCTACAGCAGTGACTGCACAAACAAGTTAAACATCTTGCAAAATTCTCCTCATTCATATTCCTACCAGCCCCAATTTTTTTAATGCAACCTTCATAATGAACAAATCCTCCATTGGGATAACTTCCTAAAGCACTGTAACATATTTCTAATGGTTTTACTAATTTTTTATTCATCAAAAAACAATCAAACATTTTCTGAATACAACTTTCCGAATCCATTTATATGTAACACATGACAAGAAACTACTTTACTAATAAAGGTAGCGCACCCATAAAGTGAAATCCATGCCATATAGTTATTAGTGTAGACACAAAATACTGTTATCATTGTCATTATATTAAAGATTTATGGCATCAAAAGAATATTGAACACACCATTGTGAGTAGAAGATTTAGTTATAGCAAAGACTGATACATACTGCTCAAATGACATGATTCCATTTGTTTTCCATAAAGACATCAAACAATAGTTTTTACTGCTAAAATGGAGCCATGATAGAAGATGGAACCATAACCATTTTTGATAGTTAAAAAAATGAGGGGAAAAAAGGAAATAAAAAGAAAAAGAAATTAACTAAATTATTTCATAGATCACAGAATGATTCACTACATGAGTAAAACAACTAATCTTAGATGATGCAAGAAAACTATGCAAATTCAGCTCCATTTTATTCTTTTGACGGGAAAACTAATTCATATTCTATAAAATAATGTAAGAAGTTCATTCCTAGGCACATATAAATGCTTCAGCCTATACACCTAAAAATATCAATGCTTTCCAACTTAAAACTTTGTGAATTGAACCCCTCAGATTCAATACACACAATGTATTAAACAATGAAAGTAATTGGTAAAAGTGAATATACTAACCACAATCTCACGACCTGTTCCAGTTCCTGGTTCTGTATGAAGACCATGTCAAATTATACAAGCACAATAGAGGTCCTATGTTAGAAACATGCTTTTCAAGGAAATGACGCAATGACCTTTTTATGAAGCAATAAACCAACCTAATTGTGTGTCCTCTGGAGTCTGCTGCCACTGTATAGTCTTTCGGTGAAGAGCACGTTCTAAAGCCTTCCTTTTCTTCTCTATTATTTCTTTTTCAATTACATGCTCAATAAGTGTATCCCCTTCCTTTGGTTTTTCTGTAGCAATGGACCAGACTTCATCTGGTTTGGGCAAGTCTAAAGATATAAACTTGGACTTCAAGGCTTCAGATGCATCAACCTTTCTGGGAGGAAACTTGGGACATATGGTCCGGATCTTCCTTGCCATCCATTCAGGTAATTCTCTACGAGGACCATCACTCAGTAGTTTCAATTTCTGTGAATCATCATCAGTCAAAAGATCAATCCTTCCACCATTAACCACAAAAATGGCATCTTCATCCCCTTCAGAAAATGGTTTTTCCTTCAATAGAAGAGACTCTGCCATTTCTGCTCTCTGTCTCCACATCGCCAAAGCAGCTTCAGATGCCCTTAATGATCTGTGTAGCGCTTCACATCTTCTGGAGTAGGCCTCATCTTTTGAATGTGCTGTTTCTTTAGCAGCTTCAATGGCAGCCTTAATGCTCTCCAGCTCAAGCTTAAAAGCCTTGGAAGCAGCCTTCTTTTTTTCTGCAGCATCTTTCTTCACTTTCTCCAGCAATCTTTTCATTTCTTCCTGCTGCTGAAGATTTTGCTCCTTCATTGACTCCTGAAATTCAAGCAATGCTTTCTCTGCAGCATTAGCTCGGAGTTCAGATGCATTTGCTTTTGCATGGGCTTGTTCCAGCTCCAACTTCAACTTATCAATCTCACTTCTTGTAAGCAATAATTGAGACTTTAAGTTATTTGTGGCATTTTGTAATTCAATATTCTGTGATTGAATTGCAGCAATCTCATCAGCTGGACTTGTAGCATCAGTAAATTCTGCAACAGATTTTGTTGCATAGTCACCAGCTCTTTCTGCGACAACCAAAGCTTTATCTATAGCAATTTTAGATTGTTCCACTACAGCCAATATGGTACGTTCAGCAGTATTCCTTATTTGATCTTCAATCTGATAAACAGCTTGAGCAGCAGAAGTCTCAGCTGCTGAAACCCTGAGTTGCGCATCTTCCAGAATGTGAGCAGTGGCCTGATGAATGGCAATCTCTGCTAACTTTTCTACTTGTACAGCAAGTTCAACAGCATCTTGCTTGGCAAGAACCAACTTAGACTCCAAGGTGGACTTCTCTTCTACGGTCTCCTGCAACTTCTGATGGAAAAGGGATTTCACTGCCTGAAGTTCGGCAATGGCCAGTTCCTTGTCATGCATCAAGGTAGCCACATATTCTTTCTGTTTAGCCTCAGATTGGACCAACTCTTCCAGTAATCGATCTCTCTCTTTCTCAATAGCTTCTTGTCTGGCACAGGCCTCAGTAAGAGCTTCCCTAGCTGCCACTAGTTCATCTTCATCAATCTCCAATGCTTCACTCCCCTCTAATAGATAACTATCCCCACCATCAGCATCTGAGAATGTTTCACTATGATCCGCCTGTCATAATAAACTAGTTGCCATGAATCCCCTGCCTCAGTCACTCTCATTTAATCGCTTTAGCATCAGTATTAAAGTGAAAACTCAACACTATCACATATGCTAAAACCATCTTCCTAGTTTAAGGCATCTGTCATACTGAATTTGTCATATTTTTCTAACTAAACCCCCTAGCAACCAGTACTTGAATGGTAATTATATGAAAGTGATTCCATTTCTTTCTTACCACCTCTCTGTGTTCCTATAATCTGATAACTGATAGCAAAACAACTTATACAGGGATTGCAAAGTGTGCTGACACATGTAGCACATGCACTCTTCCAATGAAACAAATGAAAAGAATTGCTAGTATATGCATACCCTGCTTGAGAAAACAACTGATCTTGATTTATACAGCCAATTATTTGTGTACAAAAGTTTCCTGCAAAAAAAAAATCTCATATTTTAATAAATTTCTTTCTTTTCTTTTTCTTTTTCCTTCTTTTTTTTTCTTTTTTTCTTTTTTTCTTTGGATAAAAAGTAAGAGTTGAAATGTCTTACTGACCTTTTCCTACTACCAGTATTTCTATAGATTATAGGATGCGACTTGAGACATGAGTTTGAGACATGGCTGTGATGCTTGCCGGAGGAAACAACAGAATGGCGTGGAAGAAATCCTAATGCTGCATCAGGCAATAAAATGGCACCCATGTCTTCCTATCATCAAAACCAAAATATCACTGTCTTAATATTGAAAAATCAATCCTTACATGTTGAAAATAGAGAAAATGAAAATGATCAACACCCAGGAATCAATTCCAACAACAAAAATAATTAGCTCTATTTCACTGGACTTTTCTTGTAGCATAAGTGTAAGAATTCCTCCTAACAAGTGAATTATACCTATGCCATTTTGGTACAGAGCTTATCTTAAATCTATAGCTTTCTTCACTTTTGTACTCACCAAGGTCCTCCAAATTCACACAAAAACACCCAAAATAAAAATGTATCCATTCAATACGGAAAATTTCACAAAGACCCAACTATATTGTCGTGTCTCCATGTCCAGATATGGGATATTCTCAATATTTTCTCATTCAATGAACACAGATCACAAATTTTCTAGCTTGAACTACTCAACTAAAAAACCTAGAAGCAATTAAACCAAGCAATAAGTACACACATAACAGTATACATACATTCAGAGAATAATAATGCACAACAAAAATCAAACAAACCAACCATCATTACCCGCTTCAGAACTTGCAACATGGAAATATGGAAAGAGACAGTAATCGTCAACAAAAAAAAAAATGGAAACAGACATAAAGGGAAAAAAAATACTGTCAAGAATTGCCATGAAAAGAAAAAGGAAAAAAAAAAAACATAAAAGAGATCAAACCCAGAACGAGAAGCTACTGAAACTAGAACCCCCAAGGAAAAAAAACATCAGATTGGGGGGGGAATGCCAACAATAAAGTACAGGAAAAAAAAAAACAAATGATCAAAATGATTGAAAATGGGAAGGAAAAAAGAAGAAGAAAAAGAAAAAAAAAATGAACTGACCTGATTGAAAAGCTGAAATCAAGGCATTTGGATAGAGAAAGAAGGAAACGAATTGAGATGATACAGAAGAGCTTGGGAGCAGGAGTTGATGTAGTGGCGATAAAACAGAGGAGTATTAACGGTTTCCATTATCCCATGCCCTTTGTAGAAAACACTTTTCTCAAAGTCTCTTGACTAAATTTTCTTTCCTTTTTCAAGACCATGTTGCCCCTCCTCACTTCTCAAATTTCCAATTCCCTGTAAAATAGGGTTATTTTTGAAGTACGTTCAAACTTAATAATGATATTAAATAAAATAAATATTTATATATTTTCATATTTTAAAAGATTTAGCTTATTTTATTGTTGATATATAATTAGGGGTTGTAAAATTTAATATAATTTGTCAATATAATTTAAATCTGACATATTTTTACGAATCAAATATAATTATATTTTGATCAAATTTATATTGATCTGAATAATTTATTAAATAAATATGTAATGTTTTTATCAATCAATATAATATGAATTTAATTAGAATGGACTCATTGTTTAATAATCGTGTTGAATGACCTAATTATAAATTTAAACTATTTGATATATTTTAAATTTATTTTTGAAAAATAGATTTCAAGATTAAAACATAATGAGAGGAAAATAAAAAATATTTAAAATTTTTATTAAAAGTATGTGTTTAATATTTTATAAAAATAATTTTATAGAAAAATTAATTTAACAAGACAACCTATAAATACATATTTCAATAATCCATTTTTAAAAAAATAAAATAAAAAACAAGAAAAAAAATTCTCATTCAATTTTTTTGAAGGACTAGTAAAAAATATTTTATGAGATTTCTTTTTTTTTAACAAAAAAGGTTTCATAGTTTTAATAAAAATTTTATTCCTAGGTGGTGAAAAAAGTTTCAAAAAATAAAACAAATATTTTGAATCTTATTGTTTATAATATTTTATTTTGAAATTACTAGTAAATCTTTGTAAAATATTTTAAAAATAATATATGATTTTAAAATAATAGCTTATTAATTTTTATTTTGAAATTCCTAGTAAACCTTTTTAAAATATTTTTAAAATAATAGCATGATTTTTATTTTAATAAATTCTGACAAATACCTAACTTTACAAACCAAAAATAGTATTTTCCTTACCAGCAAAGAAAGAAAAAAAAACAAAAGACACCATTGTAACTATTATTCCATTAATTAAAAATATAATAAATAGTTAATAAATGAAATCGATCATTCACTAGTTGTGTTGTTATTTGGAATAAAATAAAATAAAAAAGAGGAGAGGGGTTGGGGGGTAATTTAGTAATTAGAGAAGCGGAGCCTCCCACGGTCACGGGCGGCCCACGTGAGTTTACCCATAAAGCAAGTTTTCTTTTCATAGATCTCTGGAAACATAAAGGAAGGAAAAGGATGGGAAAAGCCTTGAATAAAAGTTAGGAAATTTTCACCTGCGGTCTCTCTTTTGGTGGTCCACCTATGCTTCCCACTTCATCCCTCGACCATCGCCCTCCAATTTTACCCTTTGATTGTTTCTTTCATTGACAATGATCAAACAGCATTTCTGATTTTTTTTTTTTTAATTTAATTTTTATAATAAATATTTTAGTGCTTAGAGCTCACATAAGATTAGAAAATATTTCACTTTCAGGATACGAATACTCAGATCTAAGTGATCTAAATGTGTTATAACTGCAGATCAAGAAATACAATAAAATCATCCTCCTAACATATCACTCATGTTTTTAACTGCTCAATGAATGGAGTGCCTGGAACAAAACTGGCTCATGCCTGCATCCCCCTATCAATCATCCTCTTGCTTTCATTGCTCTAAAGAACATGGATTCTTTCAGTGGGTTGGTTTTCTGGTGGAATAGGCTGCCAAAACCAAGGCAACAGAAGCTCCCAGCAATATCATCAATCGTCTCCAGAGGTTATTTCTGTCACTAGTTAAAAAGATCAACCATTAAAATGAGTGGAAAATGAGGTATTGAAAGGAGAGGAAAAGGGAATTCAGTATCATCTATTAGTTTTGATTGGTGAAACGACCACAAAAATCTGCACTAATTTGAAAGACTACTGGAAAATGCAAATGAATTCTTTTAGCCCTCAAAAAATAATCATACTGAAAAATAGCTTCTCTTCAATGAATAGCTTCTCTACAAAATTGAACAGATAGAATGGCCCAGGATTGGTGGACATGATGCCTACTGTCACTCATGAGCCTAAGGATGCAAAATTTGGGATGGAATGCAATCAATGAAAAACAAGGGAGGGTTGCAATGATCTCCGGCAATGGAGGAGGGCAGCAAACACAAAGGTAGTAAGCAAAAGTCTCAGACCTCCATATGCTTGTTCTGTGCCAAAATAGTAATATTTAATTCACTGGCTTTATCTATTTTTCACAACTTTAGTCTTAGATTAAATTGAACTGGAAAACTAGAAGCACAAAAGTTGAGAATGAGAGAGAACAGCATTAAATCACACTTGGGTGGGGGGGAGGTGGGAATACAGAAGTAAATGAATTCCATACCCAAATACCAATGAATGCATTACAAACTTACCTTACTGCACAGGGATTTCGGAAGAAATACAAAGCTTTGAGTCTGCCCCACCACTGACCACAGAATCACCTTTCCACCAGTCAGCACATAATACCTGAATAATGTAACAAAGGCCATCACATCCAATGAAATCTGAGTTTATTTCTGCAAGGACAACAATAAACACAAAAGGAAAAATGGCTTACCTTGTTGTTGTGTGAATCAATGACAGCCAGAGGCCACTGAAACAGCAAAGTATATTTTAGTTGCAATCTTATATGGTAACATGGGCCACAACATATATAGTAGAAGTCCAGAAAATACAATACCGCAGTTCTGAGATCCCACAACATAACTTTCCCATCATAGGATGCAGAAAGCAAATGAAACCATGATTTATTGTGCCACTTGCAAGCCGAAATCCAAGAAGTGTGTGATGAGAACTGAAAGACAGGAGTCAAAGTTCCTACAAGATCCAAAACTTTTATGTAAATAAATGAGAGAGAGAGAGAGAGAGAGAGAGAGAGAACACTCCACTATACAAGTTCTGCTAAGTTTAAAAACCTGGTTTGCGAGGATCCCATATCCTAAGAGTGGTGTCAGAGCCACCAGCAGCAATGAGAGCAGAACTTTCTCCCCCAACATCAAGGCAGTTGAGGGCCTTCCCACAAAACTGCGCATAGTGGAGGACATTATCATCCAAACTCCCAGAGAAACTTCAAAGCATTTTGTTAAAATAGAAAGGAATACAAGGAAAACAAACTATCACTACTGCTTGCAAGAGATGTGTACTCAAAGCTATTAGTTGGTGCATAAAGTAGTTTAGTTTAAGTTGACAATTTTGTTCCTTTCATCCTACCTTAGGAATTTTTAGATTTAGTGTGACTTACACTCCATTGACTCAAGGTCATTGTAGGGTCAACCAGGAATAGCATAGAAAGGTCCATAAAGGCTGATAGTTTAGACCAAGGGGCATAACGTAAACTTCAGTGTTTTTATATTGAGCTTCAAGTTATGTGTTTTAAAAAGTAATAGTTGATCAAGCGCTCAAGCACCCAGTACTTGAGCATTCTTCCCAAAATAATAATAATGCGATATTTTAATTCTTTCCATTTTTCAAAATCGATTTTTTGGAAAATTAGGATTCTAATCCACAAGAGTTGCATTCCTATATATATTACAAAAAGAATTATTAGCCTGCCCGACCCTCAAACTCTCAAAATGGTTCCTAATTTCCTCTTAGGTTTGTAATAGAGTTCCACATTCCCTCAAGGCTTTTGAGGCGTCCACTAGTGAGCACGTGTAGTGCTGCATTGAGGACGTGAGGACGTGAGGACTGGTATAAGTCTAGGATGTAAGTCTTAGGGTTCGCTTCTGTTAGGTAATTTGTGCATTTTTCCTTTGATATAGTGGATTTGAGCTTTGTAGTCTCTTGATCCCATGGTTATTATATCTGCAAATTCCTTGGCAGACTTTTTGGATGGTTTTCCACATACATCGTTTGTCTATGTGTGCGATTGAATTTCTCTTCTACTTCATATCTTCTTAAGAGAAAATTAAAAGTAAAAATTGGGCGATAAAAAGGAGGACTACGTTTCATAATAAGATCTAGAACTTTCACTATTGATGACAAACTAGCCTATTTCTAGAAAACAACTTCCAATAAGAGAAACAAAGGAAGACCTTTACAAATCTTCTAACAAGTATAGAATTTTGGTGCTTTAAACATTATGGCTATTCAAGAAACACCTCTTACAAAGCACAACCTAATTGTCATACTAAGATTCTGAAATGTTTAGCTGAGCCCGACCTGCCTCAAGGCTAGCTTAGCAAGAGGGTTTATGCTTCAGTCCCCTACACATGACATTCATATAAGTTGGATTTGATAATTCATCATCAACCCACTTGAAAACTCTGGACGACCAAATGTAAACCCACCCATTCAAGCTAACATTTAGAATGACTGCATCTTTATTTTGTGATGGATGGAAAATCACTTGGCAGTTTTTTATTATGCACAACACAATGAAGACAACTGAATGAAGCAGTAAGAGGAGCAAAATGATTCAATACAAAGATGCTGCAAGCACAAAAGGATGACATAATGACCCATGGATGAATGATTATGTTGGCATCTATAGCACATTATGACATATTATGACATTTTCTTGAGTTTTCTCTTCTACTTCACAGTGAGGGGAAGCCAACTAAAGTAAGATCCCTGATCCCAAGAATTAAAACTGCTTTCTCCCCAATCAAGGTTGGAGACCAAGACGTCAAAAAATGAGATGCACATTCATCCAAATCGGTTTAAAAATAAAATGTGATAGTTTAGCCTAGAAAAAAAAAAGGGCTTAAAAAAATGTGTCATCTATTTTCATAAGGAAAACTTCAACTACAAGAAACATCATTTGCCTTAACCATACACACAAAGTAAAGGAAAGGCAAAATAAGGTCATTCTCACTTACCAAGTTCCATGAATCTTTGCCCGTCTCAACATCCCATCTTCTGACAGAATGGTCCCATGATGCTGAATAAATTGTTTCATGTTGAGGCCAAATCACAGATGATACACATTGTGTATGCCCAACAATGGTAGATACAGCCTCTCCCTAATGGCACAGAAAATTGTGAAGAATAATGTTTGTGGCATGCCAGGAAAGAAATACAGATGCAATTGAAGTCACAAAGTTCAACATCTGAGAACTCTTTTATAGCTCTTCTTTCTTTTTCTTTGAAGGACAACTCTTTATTTATTTATTTATTTTTATGAGTTTCTTTGAAAGATAGCTCATCTTTCACATGCCTTTTAATTGTCCTTACTAGTATGAACTTTTTGTTCTCATTAACCAAAAGAAAAAAAAGGAATTCTTTCCTAGCTCACTAACCATGAAATATATGTTGTATTCATAATGTGGATCAATTTCAAATAGAATAACATAGGCATCAATTATTTTTTTGACAGGTAAATTGTATAAGAGAGGCATAGCAACATTGGCCCTCATTTCCTATGACACAAACAAATCACTCAGAATATTAAAACAGGTCAAAATGACTCAGGTTTTATCCTAGTTGATCAGGAGGAGAATGTTCAGAGCTTGGAGATAATGCTAGGATGAAGAATTGGGTCTTTCCCACATTTAGGCCTGCCTTTGGGTGCCCCTTTGCATCTAAGGCTACTTGTGACTCAGTTGTGGAAAGATCTGAGAACAATAGACAAGTAGGAAAAGGCAATACCTCTTGAAAGAAGGAAGGTCAACACCTTAGAAAGCATTTCCCCGCATTTTTCAATGTATTTAAAGTCTACACTTATCATTTAGCATCAGTGAGGATCAAACTACAAAAGCAACAAGGGACTTTTCACAGGATGGCCAGAAGACAAAAACAGAAGAGAACATGCATCTGCTGAAGGGGGGAGTGGAGTACTAACAAAAGGGCCAAGGAGGTTTAAACATTAGAAAACCAAACCTGAACATGCTGAATAATGCATTGCTTGTGAAATGATTCTAGAGTTTCTTAGTGGAGAAAGACAGCTTCTGAAGGAAAGCAGTGGCAGGGAAAAGGTCAAGGGTGGATGGCACTTGCAGGAGGTAAGGGGGTGCATGGAAAGGGGGTGTAGAATTGTATAAGGAGGGGATGAGAAATTTTTGCAAACTTCATTTGTCATACTGTGGGAAATGAAGGTTCTAGAATGATGTGTTGTGTAGAGATCATCCTTGAGGATAGGCTCCCCAGTAACAAATAGGCCAGGGTAGCAGATAAAGGCCATTCTTAGATGTGACAACAAAATAAAACTGTTACACTTCCACATGACACTGAAAATTTTCCATTTTGTTCTCATGCCATTTTAAAACAATTTTTATTTTTTCAAATTTTTTCATTTTAAAAGTAACTTTAACCTCTTTGATAACTTGATAGTTATTTCCACAGGACACAGTTTTTTCCTTGAAAGACGAAAAGGAAGAATTTCAATTCCTTGCAAATCCAAATGGCCCTTGAGAGAATATGATAGATGTAATACCTCTGATTGGGATTCCTCAGCCTCATTGTTCACTTTTCTCTTCTTAACTGAAACCAGATCACCTTCTACATCAAATTCATCCGTCCGCCATAAATTGATTGTACAATCCCATGAACCAGAACATACCTAAGTAAATGTAGTGATAAAGACGATGCAATGAGCTTAACTTTCATATTAATTCATTCATGTTGATATTGATGACTAAAGTTTACAAGAAATAGAGCAAACCATATTTCCAGTAGGCTGCACTGCAACACTTTGTACGGATGCATTATGCCCATGCAAAATTTTAAATGCTCTAATTTTTAGGGGAAGATCATGGCGCTCCCCTGCATCAAACTTTGAAGGAGAAGGGATGAATTTGTTAGGCGGGAAAACATAGTTGCATCACTAAGGAGTAGCTTTTCTTCTAATTACCTTCCACAATCTTAGGGTCCGATCTTTAGAGGCGGTGGCAACAACTGAATTGTTAACACTTTCCAACCCTGCAAATACACACTGCCAGATCAATGGCAAGTAATGATGATGGTAGCATATCAACATACACACCAGCACATACAACTAGTTCATACAATCATGGAAAGGAATCATTTTTAGAGGCCAATTGGGATAGAGACAATAACATTGAGTCAGAAACCCCAACTGTTCCAGCATGAAGGCTATCAAACTTCCAGTTCCAGCTTTAGTCAGATGGGTTAAAGTTTTTATGGAACAGATTTAGTTATAGTAATGCAATGTGCATCATACCAGGACAAACTTTTCCCTGAACTCAATGGTCAGAACTTCGAAAGATTATACATATTACCTACTTGGGAATTAGTAATTCATCCATTTTCTTTTCAGTATGTAAACTTCAATACGTTATCAATCAAAACGACAACCATAACATGTTATCAATCAAAATGTCAACCATAATACCTGTTATGATGCATCATGTAACAATAAAATAATTGATATGACCATTTTCAGGAAGAAATAGCCATTTTAAAGATGACTATCTGTGACTTATACCTTTTGGGTCAATAAATTTAACCGAAGTAATTGCATCATTGTGTCCTTCTAATATATGTGTGCATGATCCTGCAGCTTTCCATAACCTAGAGAAAGTAGAATCATAAATAATAGGTATAGCCTGAATTATCAAGTTCCTAGAAATAAGGAAAGTACACATTAACATAAAGAAGATAAAATTGGGTAAAACTGACAAACTCTCGCAATATTTACCTTCCTAAACCATCATAGCAACCCGTCAAAATGAACCTGCCAGATGATATAAATTAGCATGGTTTTTTAAAAAAAAAATAATGCAATTTAATTGTTAGTTATAATAATATGATTAACATGGGGTGATATTGGAACAATATGCTACAGAAATTTTTTTATTTTAACCAATTATTTGATGTGCCATGCCTAGTGAGATATAAAAATTAGAACAGCATAATCAATATACTGTAAAATATTCACATGCTTACCCAGGATTAGAACCATCCACTGCACTGACCCAGTCATCATGCAAAGAAGGCTCTTCCTGTTTTCTTGGAGCCACAGCCTTTATGTATTCGATTTCTAATATTTTCTCCTGTAATAAGTCATAGATTAATTTAGAATTAGAAGATAAAAGAGCACATGAATGATGAGGCTTACAAATGCTCTAGTGGTATCAAATACATTATTATGCACTTTACTACATAAATTTTGTACAAACATGATATCTAATATATAGCTACCCAGTTAATTCAGCCAATCTTCATGTTTATTATGCTCTATTTATTTATTAGAAAGAATGAGGGTAAAGAAAGAGAAAGCTTAAAGAAGTTCCTTGTTCTAGGAATTTCTTCCCTTTCTTACAAGATTCTGCTGATGGAACCGAACAGAGAGCAAACAGGAGCAAACATCTACAGCAAACAACATAAAACAATGGCAAAATATTTAAAAGAATATACTTACCGCTGAGATGCCCTTTGCAATAAGAAACTGTTCAAGTGACATCCGAACCAGCTCCCCATCAATCAGGAAATCAAAAGGTTCGGGTTTCCAATCAGGGTTTCCTGGTCATGATCATCAATCAAACTCATCTCAGTAACAAACAATAAAAAATTAATAAGCATCAAACCCCAAATATATAAGCTTCTCAGAGTAATACACATTCGTACAAAATGCAACCTTTTCAAGGCAGAAACACCAAAGCTTAGCTTTTCTTTAATTACCATGAAGCCAGAGAAGGAAAAATGTAGAAATGAAAATATCGAAACATGACAACATTTCTTTAATTGTTTGAATAAACCGACTATAAAATTTTCTAGGAACCAAACCAGATAGTGTAAGACTTCGAATTTCTGTTCTTCAGTTCCCTCTGCCGAGACTTAATGGCAAAAAAAACTCTCTTCATTTGCTTTGTGAGAAAAAGAATAAAAAGAAACTGAAGCACTGCGCAGCAAGCAAATTGAAATCATTTTCCTTGCTCTTCTAAGCAAAAAAAATGGTGCAAATTTTGCTTCCAAAAGCAATAACGAAGTTCGAAAATTTTCGAAATTCCAAAATTCCAGCCAAATGAAGCCTAAAGTTTTAGCCCCCAGAATTGTTATTGCTTTCTTTTCCACAACAGTTGAATACTAGCTCAGCTCAACTAAACTGAACCAAAATAAATTGAGGAACTAAGACCAAAATTTCCTTTCCTATTGTTTTCCCACGTTTTCTCAGCAACCAAACAGAGAAAACAAATATGAATATAAATTATACCAGATTTGAGGAGATTGTTTACGATGGCCGAGAGACCCATTCTTGTAAGGTTAGAAGGGATTGCAATTGAAGTCGGTGGAGTCTTGAACGGAGACTGGAGCTTCGTGGTGAAGCGCACCTGCACCCGCCTTGACGTCTCTTCAACATCTCCGTCAATCTCCATCTCCGATTTTCCCTCTCAGTATCCACAGGTGACACAGACAAAAGATTAGGGTTTAGGGTTTAGAGTGAGAGGAAAAGGTTTTAGGAGAGAGACACTTGAGCAAAGCTAGGGTTTCCTGCGGAGTGGTGGGGGTCGTTATGGGCCGATCAGTCCGTTTACACTCAAATGGGGCTTGGGCCGATTTTCCAAACTTAGTTTCCACTCTGCCCAATCCAATCAAATTCCCTTTTTGTGTTTTTATTGGAAGTTTTGAAAGAAAATGAAAAAAAAAAAAGGGGGAAGAAAAAAAGTAAAAAATAAAAAAATAATAATTTCACCACAAAATATAAAAATTCTTAGAAAATTATCTTATAAATTAATAGCCTGTTTGGTTATATAATTTGAAAATAGCTTTTTGTTTTTAAAAATAGAAAATTATCTTTAAATTTTTTTAACATTATTTGGTTGTTGTTCTCTAAAAATAATTTTTAAAAATGAAGTGAAATGAAAAATAATTTTCAGAGAATAAGTAGGAGTTATTTTCACTAATTTTTTAAAAACAAAACGAAAATATGGATCTATTGGACTATACTTTCTGAAATTTGTTTTTAAGTTTTTTAAAAACAAAAATTTTCACAAAACATGACTAAACAATTCATAAGATATCAAATTTTTTAAAATATTTTGTATAGGGGTTAATACTATTCTTTATTTTAAAAAAAATAAAAAATATATTAAAATAAATTTTAAAATATATTAATTTCTTTCATGTTTTTCTTAATAAATCAAATAATTTCTTAATACTTTATTGAAATCAAATATAATAATAAGATTTGATTTGTATCTTGAAAAGCTACATGTAAATAAAATAAATAAATAAATAAATATAAAAAAAATATTTTAATTTAATAAACTTTTTTAGTTGTTTTCAAATTTATTTATTTGTTCTCTTTTATATAAAATAAAATTTGAAATATATAAATTTAAATAATTTACTATATATGATTTTTTTTTCTTATTTTTATGATAAATTAAAGAAGAAAGTTTTTCTTGTACTACGTGTGATTCACTAATACTTTTTAAAATTAAAATAAACCTTGATTTGTTTCTCCAAATAAAAGCTATTCACATCAAGATACAATGAAAGTATGGTACTTCTATTTTTTTTTTTTTCCATAATGAAAATTAAAGTTTAACAATGGAATTTCTAATCAAACTTCTTTTGCCCCTTAAGTATGGTAAAGAATGACTGGCAGCAATGAGCGAAGCATGGAAAATGATCCTGCCAAACTGGCCATTAAGCCATTGGCCTTCCTTCATATTAGATGAAAATAATTTAAGTAACTTAGATCTAGTTATAAGTGGATGGGAGCATCTTCATGCCATATATTCATAGGTGGTCAATAGTAGATGGCCAATAGTCAAATGATACGGGGATGGGTTGTCCATAACACAAAAGCAAATCATCAAGGTGATTTATCTTATTTTCCTTTCATTTTTATTTGAGCAACCAATTAAGTGAAGAAAAGTATGCATCCTTTCTTGAGAATTTTTGTTTTAATTTTATCTTATTTTAATTTTCCTTGGATAACTAAACTACAATTCCTTAACGGAAAGATATATGATATGTGGTCATGAAATAGGGATTAAGTGAAATAGAATTGACTGTGTGGCTGAGTCGTGGAAACACTTGTTTCTTCCGTATTTTGACCTTTGCTCAATTGAATAATATGTCACTACTAAAACATGGAAGAATTGAAATCTTAGATTAAAACACTATGTATGGATGGTATAATTTGCTTCCTGAATGTATTGGAAAATATCGCAAATTCTTAACTAGAAAATATTTTTAAAACCCTAAATCTAAGGATATATGCATGATCGTTGTTTTCCATTACATTAGCCTTCGAATCCAATAAATGATATCAAAGCTTTGTTGGATGGATGCCTTAGATGATATCTAGGATGTGCTAAGTCTGTTTTGAAGCCATAAGTTTATGATCCCAATTCCCATGACCGATAGAAATGCATGAATGGTTTTTTTATTATTGTTGAATGGTTAATGGATTTTTTTTTCATAGATAGGTTGCACGATCTTTATGGAGCCAAGGATTTGTCATACACCAAACATGATCGAAATGCCTTGGAATTGCAAATAATCCACCATGGAGGGTTCACAACTTTGTGGATCTATGGTTCAAGTCATTATCGATAAACTACCGATCACTTAGGCTATGTTTAATTCCCACAAAATTGAGGAAAAATACAAATAAAAGAAAATATAGAAGAAAAGTAAAAAGACAAAAGTGAAGGAAAAAAAAAAGGTTTAAACTTAATAAATTATTTTATATATTTTTTTCAAATTCATTTCACTTATTTTTCTCAATTATATAAATATTAAATAATTTAAAATTATTTTTTTTTGTCTTATGTGATTAAAAGCTTAGGGTTTTGATAATAATAATAATTAAAAAAAATTGAAAAGCTTCAAGTGGGTGTGGAAAAAAGGTAACCACGAAAACCAGGAGATAAAGGTTTGTTTGGCAACTATTTTCGAGAATAGTTCTCTGTTGTCCAAAAACATAAAATAAAATAAATAAATAAAACAAGAAAAGACGTTTGTGCATTTGAGTGCTTGGAAATATTTCACGAAGTTCTAACAAGAGAATGTATCTGAGAATAGAAAAACCAAGTAGATAGTTGATAGAAAATGATCTTTAGCACACCTTCATTTCTATATAACATATAAATTGGGTGAAGACACTATCACAGTCGTTGCAAAAAAGATCACAGTGACCCTTGATGCCTATATACATAGTAGGATGAGAATAAGATCATCATCATCAGGAAGCAAATAGGCTTCCCAGCAGCATTAACCTCTATTCAAATCTGTAATTGACTCGACAACAGAGTTGGGCCTCTTGACATGCTTAAAATTATTGAAATGGGCTTCTTGGCAGCGATCACCTTGAGCGAAATCTGCAATCAACTTGGCGACAGAGTTGGGCTTCTCAAGGTGAGGGAGATGACCACAATCTGGTATGTGATGCATAATTGCATCTTGCAGTTCATGTTGCAATCTCTGCATTATTTTTATCCAAGACATCAAACACCATAATCAATAACCTTACTACATGCCAAATAGTTCAAATTTGGTCCTTAAGACAAGAATGATCATTAGGACTGCTTTAAGGACTAGGGGAAAACAAGACATGTGAGTTTTAGAAAAGAAAACCCCCTTGGGCTTGAATGCTTTGACAGTCTCTAAGGGATGCAAATGAGACAACTAGGACACGAGGATCTGTAGTAACAAATTCAAGCAATTTATACTTATATTGTAATGCTGTTTGTTCTCTTGCTTGTTTTCCAATTCAAGAACTTCAATGCATTACCAAAGGAAGTTCTCACATGCTTCTTCTGAGAAGTAAGCAACATGGGGGAAAAGGTAAGTTTCAATTTGTTACAGAGATGAATTTCACCTTCGCTTTTTGAAACAGGCTAAAAATATTACTCTAGTAGTTACAAGAGATCCTACATTCCTGGATTTTTCCTGGATTGCATCTACACTAGGTCCTTTCACAATATATCTTATGCTTGGCTTCAAGCCAGAAATTTGTACATTTAACTGGAAAAGTTCTCAACTCTCGAGTATACATTATCTATGTTTGTTTGACAGGAAAAGTGAAGCAAAATGAAAACAGAAAAATACTTAATTCACACTTTTATATGTAGGTTGTTGCATGAAAATGTTGGCCCTCCGATCAATATTTTCCTCCAGGAATCTATTTCCCTCAAACTGGTTGCCCCGTTGTTTACAGGACAATGACCACACAAGTTTAAACCTCTAATTTCTTGCAAACTTATACTGCAAAATAAAATTTGTAGTTTCTCATATTTTTCATCACCTTCCTATCCTAGGATAATTTTCAGTGACTTGCTTTATGTGGATTTTGTTGATGGCCGGACTGTCCAAATAAAAGGATCAATACGCCCCTCATTGAAAAAGAAAAACAGAACCAAAATGAAAAGCTCTGCCAAACAGTTAGCAAGTAGCCAGTTAAACTTTTCCAAATTGAATTAGTGGAAAGAGGCATTTGATTGTCTGCCCACCCCACCCTGGTTTCTCCAGTTTAGATTCTGTGTAATAAGCCTAAAGGAGCATGCACTTTTCTAACTGTAAAATTAATTATGACCTCGATAAAATCTCAAAACTAACCATTGCAAGCTTGTTGCTGACAATTTGATCATGCTCACCCCAGATGACAAGTGTTTTTTGCTTGACCTGTGGAACAGAATTATCAAAAAAATGGTAACAAGCATCAATACATGTTTAAAATTTTTACTACAGGATTATCTCTACCACTTCCTCTATATGCTTTAAACCATATGTACCACTTTCTACTTTTTAGAGGGTTGCAGTCTTGTTCTTGAAAAGAATAATAAAAAAAAGAAAGAAAATCCAAGAAAAAGGAAGCATTTGCAAGGCATTTTTGTTTTCATTCTTCCAGGGACCAAATAGAAAGTAAACTGGAAAATTTTTTATGATTCCAAAATGAAGACTTGGTAAGAAAACAATATGCTTGTCTTAGCTACATATGTGACAACATGGAACTTGGAACATCATCTTTTTTTTCAAACAAAAAAAAAAAAAGAAACTTGAACAAGCACAATGTGACAAACAAACAAAGATTCCAGTTGAAACCCAACTAAACTAATCCCTCACTTTTCTTTGGCTTGATTAATGTGCAGCATATCACAACTAGAAGGCAAAGTCAGTGGCATGACCAAATACGATCATCAGAAGAAAGCACATCTTTAACTTATATTTGGGTCCTGATGATTCTATTGCTTTTCTCGCAATAATATTTTTAGAAACCCTAGGGGCTAGGACTAAATGAAAATTCAAGTTGTCCACAATCATAAGCTGGAAATGACCTCATCAAAGGCAGAAGATGCTTTAAATATTCATGCCTCGTGTATCTTTTTTGCACTACCGTTTTCCAATTTAGAAATCCTGTAGGAGTTTCATTGAAAAAGCATCACAAATAGCAACCAAACACCTAAACTTAGTGCCTCCTCCAGAAATGGAATAGCAAAAATTCTTCCATTTAACCTAATGATTTTCTCTCTATCTTCAAGATAATTGTAAATGAAATTAGTCATCACTTTCCCAAACATAATTTCCAGGCTACTTAGTTTTAGGTGGGAAACCCATTCTCCCAGAAACCTTTGGAAACTCAAAAACTTATTTAAGATGTTCCAGAAACTACTGAGGAAACTTTAAAGGAGATAGATAGATAGAGAGAGAGAGACAGAGATAACATAGCAGAAACACCCAGGCATTAGAAACATGGTCCCTATAAATCTCCTTTTTTCATCTCTCAAGGCTTTTTCCATAGTATGCATAAACATTTTTAATTACATGATTATTTTAGATCCCAAAATGGATTTTAGCATTTATGTTGTTTTTATTAATTTTCCCTTAGCTTTCTTATTCAGTCATAAATCATTTCTTACTTCCTTTGACCTTTCTGTTTCTTGTTTCTGCTACTGTTTGGTAATCATGTTTCCATCACTTTCAGGAGATATTTCAAACAGTAAATTAATCCCAGACAATGCACCATTCTGCTACCTAGAACACTGAGATAGAGACTTCCTCTGCAACATGCAATCTTCTTCTTATACAATGAGCCATGGCCATATAAGTCACGGTTTTGATTTTTGCACCTTGTTATTGGTTTTTAATTCGAAAGTCTACAATATTTTTGCTCTTAGTAACTAGCAACTGACCTGAGTCTTCTTCACACCTATCCAAAGACCCCAATTGTCAATAACTTGCCTGCTTTCCCCTTTCATGAAGATGAGACAGTCATTCACATGCAGAAGGTGTGGCAGATTGAATGGCATCTCTCAATTAAGAGAAAACATCAACTTCTGCAAGAATGAATTCATCACCTCTACTAAAAACCTCCAGTACAATAAATGAAACTTGGGAATGGGGTATTGCCTTGTTTGATAACTCTGAGAGACAGGAAGATAAGAGCAAGAAGACCATTGATAGCACTGCTTATCCAGATAGCAAAGTCTGAGAAGCCAAAATTCTAAATAGCCAAATTACTAAACCCACAATCTAATTGGTTGTATTCCTCTAACAAAGAAGGTATTGAGGACTGGACATAATTACTAAACTCACGATATACGGAAGGCTCTTGGTCCCTCTCTCCACTCACCATTTTCCTTATCCAAGCATTGTCCATAACTGATCACTAAGAATTGGATAAAAGTGAGTAAGAGAGTGAAGATTCAAGGCTTCAAAGTTATTTTTTATTTTATCTTCCACTATCAAAAGTTTAGCATTATGGATCAAGGCATGCACTCTTTCATTCAGATTTTTAACTGGTTATTAGTATTAAACATCATGAAATTTTCTAATATTTGGTATCAAAGCGTAGTTGAGAATTCATTATGTTTCTCTTTCCTAGTTTTAATCATATTTTTTATATCAATAATTTGCATCAAAAAAAAAATTTCAAGCTTAAAGCTATGGAGAAATTATATTATCATAACATGAAGTTATGATAAAATTATTTGTACTTTTTCATAGCATAAAGCTACGATAATATTACTCTCATAACTTGAAGTTATGAACAAATGAATTTGTACATATCATAACTTGAAGTTGTAAATGAAGAAATATGCAAATCTCATAACCTAAAGTTGTGAATAAATGAAATTGAATTTCATAACCTGAATTATTTCTGCATATTATCATAGTCTAAAATTATGTGTACTTTCTTTTGCAAATTCTCACAAGGAAAAGTGGTTTTGTGATTTGTAACAGTTGAAAGCTATTTGCAACTTTCATAGTTTGAAGCTATGCCAAAGTATTTTATATACTCTTGTAACCTGAAGCTACATAGGAAAAATTATTTATATTTTCTTGTAGCTTATCTACTAGTTATTTATATATATCATGGTATTTGATTAATATATGTGTGTTAGTTAACAAAGTGACTAAACTAGAAATTTTCATGGATATAAAATATGATTTTGGTTTTGATTAATATGTGTGGATATTTTCTTGCAACTTATCTTCAAGTTATTTGATGATCGAACAACAATATATAGCATCAAACAAGGCACTAACAAACACATTGATGTCTAAACTAACCAATATGAAGTACAATGGAGTAAATGGTATTAGATGACAAACAACGGAGATGAATATAGCCAATTAACTCAAAACTTTGAAAATGAGCATTTTGGAATGAATCTTTTCTTGTACAATTCATCCCAAACTCTCTCTTTTTAGAGTATGGTCCTTTTAATACTTCATATAACACACATAAGGATAAATGGACCATTCATGAGTTAATTACTTTATGTGTGCAAGAAGGAAGATTGAAATGTTAGAAATTTCAAAAGGTTCACACGGTGTCAGACAATAAATATCAATCCCATAAAAGGAGAGAAACAACAAAGAATAGTAAGAAATCTAGAAACTTAGATGGTAAAGAGAAGGAAAGTAATTTAAAGTATTATTTTTATAAAAAGAAAGGACACGTGAAGAAGGATTGCATCAAAATGAGAAAAAAAAAAGGTTTAAAAAAAAAGATGATTTCTTATCACTTATGTGTTTTAAAACCAATTTAGTTCATGTTCCCTTTAATACATGGTGGCTAGATTCAAGTGTCATAATTCATGTTTCAAATTCTATGTAAGGACTCCTTACAATCAAGAGTCTAAGTGAGGGAGAAAAATATATAGAAATGGGGAATCAATTAAAGTATGAAGTCAAAGCTATGGGAACCTACAGACTAGTATTGGGTACCACACATATTTTGTACCTCCATAATTCCTTTTATGTTCCTTCTATCTTTAGAAATCTTATATCTTTGTCTAAATTTGATTTAACAATGTATACCTTCTATTAGGACAATGAGTTTAAATTATATGTTGGTAGTTTTGTTCTAATTATTTTCTAACTTAGGAAACTTTTTAGATAGTAACTTACTCTCCGTTGAAGATTCAAGATTGTTGGTCGCTCAACCGGAAAGTCACAAGTTTATCTAAAAAGGTTTGGATTATGGCAAGTTAGGTGCTCAAAGGGTTGAAGAGGATCAATATATTTTTTATTGAATAAAAAATGCTTTAATTAATATTTTGAAAATGCAGGGGGCACCACTCGAGCAGTGGGTAAGTGCACTCGAGCACTCCTACAGAATCTGCCAGATTATGACATAATATTTTTTAGATAATTATGAAAAATATATTTGAAAAATTCAGGATACTGATCCCCTAGGGCCTAGAGGCCTATATAAACCCCATTATAACCCTTTTACGGTGGGACATTCATTACGAGAGTTAACCTAACTTGTCATACCATTCCCAATCTCTCAAGAAGGATTCAAAGTGTTGAATCTTGAGTTGTTGAAAGACCTGCATCCTTTCAGCAAGACTGAGGAGTATTCACTGGAGCAATTGGTGATTGTTGCGTTGTAGACATGGATCAAGTTGTAGGGTATGGAGAACACGTCTTTATCGTAAAGCAACCAGATAAATTTGTGTGATTTGATCTCATATAGTGGATATAGATTTGAGGTCTTAGATCCCGTAGTTTTTTATCTCCACGGTTAGTGTGAGGGTTTTCCATGTAAAAATTCTTGTGTCCCTTGCATACTTGTTTATTCATTTGATTACTTTGATTATAGTAATTATCCCTGATCCCTCACAAGTTAAAATTGGATATTTTATTCAAAGCTTATATTGTAATCTTTTTAAACACACCCATTCACCCTCCTCTAAGTGTTACCCTGTTGAACAACGGTTTTTCACCTTCAAATTTAGAAATCAATCTCTCACCATTTATAGAAATTCCTTTTTGATTGATTTTGGGTTTTATGTGATGGTTTATATAAAATTAACAAACCCTTTGTTTACTTAATCTCTTTTAGCCCTAAATGTTATTGTTAGTATGAAACTTGACTTCTTAAAAGAAAGTTCATCTATGTTATGGCATAAAAAATTAGGGCACATTTCTAAGCAAAGACTCATGAGATTGGTAAAGGGTGGAGTTTGAAAACTATATATATATATATATTGATTGCATTAAAGAAAAACAATCTAAAATTACTAGTAAAACAACTACAGAATAATTGCACAATATTCATGGTCAAGTACATCCCAACAAAAGGGCATAGTAAAAAGACACAATCGTACACTTATCTCTTTGAAGAATTCTTTCCTTAGAAATTTGTTTTTGTGGGTGAAGATGTACATAAATGTAGGTTCTATGTCTTTAATTGATTTTATAAATTGGTTGGGTTCGGAGTTGTCTTTTGGTGTTCTCTCCTTTTGCTTCAGTCTCTTGGCACTCATTCTACACCTCCTATGTACTATGATGTGCCATCTCGTTGGTGCTTGTCTATAGAATCATATTATTTGCTTGCTTATTTATATATAAAAAATACTTTCATAATTAGGATTGAAATCTTTGTAGATAGGTTGAAACAACTTCTTAGACTACACTAAAGACTTATATCTTGAAAGATATAACATGCAAAATTGCTCAATAGGAGAGTGGTGTCCATGCTCAAAGGCAAAAAATACATTTCTGATCAATGCCCATGAAATGGAGTTTAGAAGAGTAAACTGAAAGAGAATCCAAATACTTTAAGGTTAGTTTAGTTCAACTCCAAAGGATAAACACAGAGAAGATGAACACATTTCTAACCTTTTTAGGTAATCCAACTGTTTGCACTTAACTATCCAATCAGTTAAATTAGGTAGTAGCACAGAGAAGAAGATAAACACATTTCTAACTTTGTTTCTACTGAAAAGGAAAATTCTAGAGGACAGCCAAACATGACCACTAGTGATAAATCACATTCTCTACCCACCAAATAGCACGCCTGCATATATGACACATACTGATAAAATTAAACAGCTTTCTTCTCATCAGGGTTTACAACTTCTATTTAGTGATTAAGCACAGTATTTTGAGAGAATTAACACTGAGAATTTCTTCCATACCTGTTTTATTTGGGCAATAACATTATAGCCCCCGCTTTTCATAAAATTAACTGTTGCATCTTCCCACCAAGGTAATAGACAGTGTAAGAGGCCCACCTAGATGGTAAAACAAGAACAAAAACAAATTAGACTCTTCCTCAAGACAACAGATTTTAGGAAGACTTAAAAACCAGCAGCAGAAAAACTCAACAGCACAGTAGTTTGTCATCAGTGTTAACCATGGAAATAAAATGCTCACATTGGTCCAATCAAAGCTTGTTGCAAATGAAATGCTCTTGTAGGCTAACAAATTTGAACATAATCGCAGTGGGAAGCTCTTCAATAAAGAAACCTGGTGCAAGAAAATAATCAACAGGGCAAGATGAGCTCATTACTACAAGAATTTAATCTAAAGCAAATGAAATGGAGGGTATGTAGCCAGGAAAAAGCTCTATTTTTCTTCTGATTTACAGGGGAGCATCTTCACTTGCCATTTAATAGGTGCCATTTTTTGGTGCTTGAAATGTATAAATATGAAAATTACATTTTAATTGTGTGTGTGTGTATGTGTCAGAGAGAGAGAGAGAGAGAGAGAGAGCTAATAGCAGCCATGAACACCAGAGTCCTGCTACTCACTGAATCATCAGAAGCGGTATGCGCATAGTTTCATCATGAATAGAACATGAAAACAGTAACTACTGAAATACAAACAATGAAATGATGAAACAGAACTAAATTTAAGTCATTTTTTTTCCTTCTGCAACACATGTTATTTTAGTGTATATTTGGATACATTTTTTGTTT
>JBAPGN010000486.1:85681-113949 GCA_037355405.1 Vitis amurensis | reverse complement strand
GAAAGTTGGTTATGGCCCTATGCTCATGACCTAGAGTTGTTCATGTAAACCACAACCTTGTGTTGTTCATAACATCTAGAGCCTTGAGTGTGATTACTACTCAAAAAGTGCTATTTTATAGCTTGTAATTAACTCTTTTAAACACTTTTGAGTAGTAGTTATTACCTTTTAACTCAATTGGCATGTTAAGGACCATTGCAATCATTTCTAATCAAATTGTGTTAAGTTTGGTGTTTTTAATAGCCTTTTTATCACCAAAGCAATCTAAGATTGAGGGAGAGCTCTGTATAATCCATGGCAAAGCAAATGAAAGCTCATTTATAAGAAGAATACAAGCTTTGGAGCTTTGTAGTCCTTTTCCAAAAGCAAATCAAGAATGCAAGGAGGAAAAACAGAGAGAGGAATCTAACATGAAGAAATGCAAGAGGACAGCAACTATAGGACACATTTCGAGCACTTCTTGGAGTTAATTTTATGCATACTATATATTGTTTGAAGCTTGGGAAGTCAAGAGTCCAACGCTTCAAACAGTGCACAAATCAGAGATGAAATGAAGAAGTTATGGCCATTGGAAGACAATCGCACCAAGCTGAAGGACAATTTCGCAAGCTGCGAAATTTTCGCATGTCATGTTGCAAGCTACGAAATCCACTTGTGTGCTCCCAAATATTTGTGACCGACTCTTTTAGATTTTTTCTTCAGATATTTGTTGTTTAAATCCGCATTTTCTCCTTGTAATCCACCAATCATAGGATTCCTTAGTTAGGAAGTAAGTAAAAAGGGTGAATAACCTCCTATATATCATTTGTAATTTTCTTTCTACAGAGATATCTCGGGAGTTTGTTCTCAGAGACCAACTTTTGTATGGTTTTGAAGAAAGTAATACACAGAGCTTTGCTCTGCCTTACCTACTCATTTTGATTGTATTTTCTTACTAACAAACAACTCTAAAAGGATGTTTATCCTTAGAGAATGAGGTGGCTAGGCTTTTTGTCTCTTGGAGTTGAGGAAACTGGTAAGGTGCTGAATGCAAAAATTGGAAGTTTTTTTGTTGTCTCAATTTTTAATGAAGAGAAAGTGTGATCGTTTAAATGGTTTCCTATGTTTTTAGTTAACTTAAAACGCCTTAAAATCACCTGGGCCAACACTTGGTAAAGGCAAAGTGGACTCCATCCATTGAGTTACACTAGTTTAATCTCTTGCGATCCTTTGGGAGGTGGTTTAAAGGTAGGATTTTCCTAGAATAGCCACACTTGTAAGCTTTTTGGACTCTAAGGAGACATTCATAGTTATCCTCTTGTGAGCTTTTTGACGGGTATCCAAGGTTAAGGATCACTTGATGGCCATGCTAGGTGAAGGTAATGAACCATTTGCAAATGATTCAAGTGACAGGAATTCGGTGGTTTGAACTCATTAAAGGAAAGTCATCTGTACCACACCGGTTGGGAAATAACTATATGTTAATCTCCATGCGAGGAAAAGATTCAACGTGATCAAAGATCATCTTTTTGTAATAGGAACTTTGACTCCAGTGATCTAAAAACTCCAAGAAACTTTTTCTTGTAAGTAATTTTTTAATTACTTTATGGTTTCACTTTAAAACCAACCTTTTCAAACATCTTTATGTTTTTTCTTTAAAGCTCACTGAAATGAAAGCACCATTCAGCTTTGAATTAATACAGTTGTAATTTGAAAACCCATTCCAATGAACGATCCTAGAGCCACGTATGCTATGCTAGCTGAGGCTATCTAGTAACATGTGAAATATATTTATAAATTTTATTGATTACTCCTGCCTGAGGACCAAAATCAAGGTATACTAGTTGAATGATCATCATCAATAGACAGTACCCAAGATTGGCGCGAAATCAAATGGTGTTCGTTGCCCGATTGGTGCCAACTTTACAGTGATATCATCTTTCAGAGTACTTGTGAATTCTTTCAATCACAAGTTTGGTGATTTTTCTTCATTTTACTCCACACACACTCTTTAAGTGTTTCTTCTACTTGTTCATATTTTAGTAATCTTTAATTTAGTTTTAGTTAATCTTGAGTCCTTTTTGTAGTTTTGTTTTCTTTATTTCTTGTTTTGTTACAGTTGATACAGTTGTGTATGCCAAATTGGATAACGAGACAGTGGAAGAAGACCTTGTTGAGAACTTGAAACACTTCATAAAACATGAGTTGGAATTGAAGCTTGAAACATCATGGAAGCTACACCTGAAGAATCAGCATAGTCACCATGGTCACCAGGACAATCCCAATGCATTCAGTTCAATGAGGCCCGCATGCATCCATTCGTATGAGTGCCCATCATGTAAGTGCCTACATAGAGCAGCTGTAATTAGACCGCATATTGTTCGCTTCTCCCTACTTTCATGGATGGAAAGTGAGAATCCGCTATGCACATATTCCAAGGAATTGAGGATGTTTGTAAAACATTCGCAAGAGGGAGGAGCTTCAATCAACTTGATGAGGCTAAAGCTATTTCCTTTTATTTTGAAGGATAGGCCAAGATATGGCTTAATTCTTTAAGGCAAAAGGAGTATCCGAACTAGACTCGATTTGCAAGCTAAATTCCTCAGAAATTTTCCCTATCCAATAGACAATGGTTAAAAAGGCAATTTCAAACTTCCTCTTAGCTAAAGGAATGAGAATTCTATGAGGTTGGAAGATACATGGAGCCATTATGAATTGTCCTCACTTTGTTTGATACATGGTTATTGGTGAGATTACTATATGACGGAATGTCTTCTCAATGAAGCAATCCTCGAGACTAGTGTGGAGGAGATTTCATGAGTAAGAATGCCAGAGAAGCCATGGACTTCTTGAGTTTATGTTGGCAAAGTTTTCAAGGGGATAGGATGAACCGATACAAAGGGAAGTGGGGAAGCAAAGTCTCAAACCAATGCATTTAATGCTAAAGGCTGGGATGTATACCTTGAATGAAGATATTGACATGAAAGCAAAAGTTGCAGCTATGAATGAGAAGATTGGAGGAGCTAGAACTGAAAAAGATAACATGAAGTGCAAAGCCGTTTGCCTGAAGACACAGTGCAGTTATGCCATGTCCTATTTGTCAATCTTAAGAGCCTTGTGAAGGAGTTCCTACAATTCCATCTGCTAGAAAATGTTTGGAGATCTAAGCAATGTCATTGACAATTCAAGCCCAACAACAAAATGGCTTCATAGGTAAATACCTACAATCAAAATTGGAGGAAACATCCAAATTTCTCCTGAAGACAAGAGCACTTCAGTATACACAGCAACTCAAGCATCTCAAACAAGCTTCCAATCTTGAGCAAGCATAATGAATCTAATGCAATGTCGTGGGAGATTTTGTTGGAGATTAGATCCTCATGCTCAACTCAGCAAAGAATTGACAGTGTAGAGAATACATTGAAATAAAAAGATGGATGGAATACAAAATGATTTATTCAGAAGATAGATACTGCTCCAATACTCAATCTCAAGGCTCACTAACTTAACACATGCCAATGAGATCGGGAGATTTTTCCTTCTCAACCTCACCAAAACCCAAGGGTATCCATGAAGTTGAACCTCATGAGGGAGTCCTTACAGGTGAGAGAACGTCAAAAGCCTGATGCACTCTAGAGTGGTAAAAACAAGGTTGAGCTGCCATACATCATCTGATATTGAACAAGACTGTTGAGAAAGAGGCGAAGAAGAAGAGAAATAGAGAAGAGGGAGGAAAATCCAAAGGAAAAGAGAAAAGATAGCAGTGAAAGGAAAGAGGACCATGATCTATAGTGAATGCAAATCTGGAGAAGTAAGTTATCAAAGATGTGATGAAGAAAACACACCTCGCACCTTTTCCTCAAGCTTTGCATGAGAAAAAGGCAATGCAGAATGCATAAGAAATTCTTGAAAGTATTAGACAGGTAAAGGTCAACCATCCCAATTGCTAGATAGTTGATCTTAAACAGTGCAACTTATGCAAAATTCCTAAAGGACTTGTGTACTATCAAGAGGGTTGAAGTGTGAATAAGAAGCCTTCTTGCTGAGCAGTAAGTGATATCATTACAGTGTAAGTCTCGCATTGAAGTAACAAAGATACGGGTTGCCCTACCATCTCAGTCAATGATTGGAGGAACAAGTCAGAAGCTTTGTTAGACTTGGGAGCAAATGTGAATTTGCTACGCATGACTCTATACTACAAGCTAATTGGGACTTGTGAATTGAAAGCCACATCAAATCACTCTTCACTAGTAGAACTAGATCCGTAAAAAATTCAAGAGGGATAATTGAAGATGTCTTAGTTCAATGTTGATAATTTTCTACTATCCATAGATACTTTGTTGTTCTTGACACAGACCCAATTGTTAAGGACCTAATTATGTTTCCTATCATCCTTGAAGGCCATTCCTAGCTACATCAAAAATGCAATCTAAATTGCAAGATGATTTCAGAACTCACGTTTATTCAACATGACATTGGAACTCAATATCTTCTATATGTCCAAAAAGCCCAATCACTCTGAAAGAATAGGAAGGTCCCAGAAAAAGGTGTGCATCATTGACACTCTAGTGGAGGAGCATTGGTAATCAGATAAAAATGCAAGAGAAGTTGAATGAAAGTCTTTGGGATTCTTGAAGAAGGGTTGCCTGAACCCTCAGTTTTGCTTCTTGCTCTACTCAAGTTGGAAGGAGGAGAAGAAGAAATTCTACTTTGTTCATAAAGAGGAGGCACAAAGAAGCTGCTAAAGAGGAGGACCCCAAAGCTTAATCTGAAGCCCCCCTGCACAGGGTTGAAAATATACATACCTAGAGAGAAATAAAAGTGGCCCTGGTTGTTAATATTCTCATCCTCTTACTACTCCTCAGGAGGTGTGTCCTACTTTGAAGTTCTTCAGAGGATGTAAGAAAGCAATGGAGGAAAATATCTGACTGAAAAGGCATCAGTCCTTTAATGTGGTAACACATCATATATACATGGAAAGACTAAACCAATTCGTCAACCCAAAGAAGATTGAAATCCCATAGCAAGAGGTGGTGCGGAGCTGATGGTTCTTAAGGTACTTCAAGCGGTATTATCTACCCATATCAGATAGCCCATGGGTGGTCTAACCTCAGTGGTATCCAAAGAATCAGGGTCACGGTGGTGTCAAATAAAGGGAGAAGAAGTTCTCATGCCTCAACTTTAGGTTGGAGGGTGTGTATTGAATTATATGAAAATTGAATGTTGTGACAAGGAAGGATCATTTTCATTGCATTTATTGATCAAGTGTTGGAGAGTTCTCAGGCCATCCTTTCTATTGTTCTACTTGAACGGCTTACTCCGGCGTATTTCAAATAGAAATTGATGTTGAAAGATTAAGGAGAACCACTTTCAAGGTCCATTTGAACATATGCTACAGAAGAAATGCTTTTGGTTATGCAATTGCACCTGCAACATTCAATATGTATGTTTAAGTATCTTCAGCTGATATGGTGGAGCGAATTTATGGAGGTTTTCATGGATCACATCACATATATGGAAGTAAATTTGGAAAATGCTAGTTAATTGGAAGCGGTTCTGAATAGAGTGCGTTGAAAAGGGATTGTTGCTTAACTGGGAGAAACACCATTTTATGGTACAACAAGGAAGTGTCCTTGCCACATCATCTCGAGAAAGGCATTGAAGTTGATAAAGCAAAGGTGGAGCTTATTGCATTGCATCCCCAACAACTATAAAAGGAGTAAAGGCAATTCTTGGCATGCAGGTTTCTACAGGAGGTTTATAAAAGATTCTCTAAGCTTTCAAGAGCCTCTTTGTGAACTAATTGGGTAAGGATGCTATATTTTATGGATGAGAGATGTCAAAGGAGTTTTTGAGCAACTGAAGCAATTTTTTAGCAACTGCTCTAATAGTGAGGGCCTCCTACTGGCAACTCCTTTTGAAGTGATGTGTGATGCCAGTGACTTGCTATAGGAGCCCTGTTCGTTGTCCAAAGAGAAGATGGAAGCCCTATGTGATCTACTTGCGAGCAAACATTGACGAAGCGCAAAGGAACTACACAACACAAGAGAAAGAATTGTTGCTGTATGGTTGCCTTAGACAAGTTTCGTGCTTATCTAGTAGGCTTCATCATGGTTTTCAACTGACCATTCAGCGCCTGAAGTAATTATGACAAAGCAAGATGCAAAAGCAAGGTTGATTAGATTGGATTCTCTTACTTCACAAGAGTTCAATCTCCAAATCAGAGATAAGAAAGGAGTGGAGAATGTGGTAGCTGACCACCTTTCAAGGTTGGCTATAGCACATAATTCCCATGTTTTACCTATTAATGATGACTTTCTAGAGGAATTACTCATGTTGCTAGAAAATGCTCCTTGGTATGCTCATATTGCTAACTATCTAGTTACTGGTGAAGTTCCAAGTGAGTGGAAAGCACAAGATAGGAAGCACTTCTTTGCAAAGATTCATGCCTACTATTGGGAAGAACCTTTTCTTTTCAAGTATTATGCATATCAAATAATAAGGAAGTGTGTCCCTGAAGAAGAGCAACAAGGAATCCTCGGTCATTGCCATGAAAGTGCATGTGGAGGCCACTTTGCCTCTCAGAAAATAGCCATGAAGGTTTTGCAATCAAGTTTTAGTTAGCCATCGCTTTTCAAAGATGCCCACACCATGTGTAGGAGCTGTGATAGATGCTAAAGGCTTGGGAAGCTGACACGAAGAAATCAAATGCCCATGAACCCCATTTTAATAGTTGATCTCTTTGATGTTTGGGGCATTGACTTCATGAGAACTTTCCCAATGTCTTTTGGTAACTCTTACATTTTGGTGGGAGTAGACTATGTTTCTAAATGGGTTGAGGCAATCCCATGTAAACACAATGATCACAGAGTTGTTCTCAAGTTTCTTAAAGAGAACATCTTCTCAAGATTTGGGGTGTCCAAGGCCATAATCAGTGATGAAGGTACTCATTTTTACAACAAGCCTTTTGAAACTCTTTTAGCCAAGTATAGGGTGAAGCATAAGGTAGCTACACCTTATCACCCTCAGACTTTCGGGCAAGTTGAGTTAGCAAACAGGGAAATCAAGAATATATTGATGAAGGTGGTGAACACGAGCAGAAGAGATTGGTCTGTTAAGCTCCATGATTCACTATGGGGCATATAGAACAGCTTACAAGACTATTCTTGGCATGTCTCCTTATCGCCTAGTCTATGGCAAAGCATGCCATCTCCCTGTGGAAGTTGAATATAAGGCTTGGTGGGCAATTAAGAAGGTAAACATGGACTTGACCAGAGCCGGGATAAAGAGGTGCTTAGATCTTAATGAGATGGAGGAATTAAGAAATGATGCCTACATCAATTCCAAAGTTGCAAAACAGAGGATGAAGAGGCGGCATGATCAGTTAATCTCCAACAAAGAATTTCGGAAGGGACAAAGAGTCTTACTCTGTGACTCTAGGCTCCATATCTTTCCTGGAAAGCTAAAGTCAAGGTGCATAGGCCCATTCATTATTCACCAAGTGCATCTCAATGGAGTGGTGGAACTACTAAATTCCAACAACACAGACACTTTTAAAGTCAATGGCCACCATCTCAAACCATTCATGGAGCCGTTCAATCAAGACAAGGAGGAAGTCAGCCTCTTTGAGCCACAGAAATCCTGACCAAAAAGGGGTTAGATGGACTTGGTCTTTTTGAAGACTAACCAAAGTCCATGTTTTTGTTTTAATTTTGTTAATTTAAAAGCTTTATTAGTTGTTTTAATTTTAATATTCGCTTTGATTTATTTTATTTTGATATAACTTAGACTTTTTGAATGATAAAAATCTGGAGGAATTTCAAAAGAAGTGGAGGGAAGCCATAGAGAACCAAAGAAGGACAAAAACAGAGGAATTTATTTTGCTTGCGAAAATTTTGCAAGGTAATAGGTCATCCTGCGAAAATAGGGTCATCCTGCAAAAAAATTTCGCAAGCTAAAGAGCCATCCTGCGAAAATGAGGTTAGCCTGCGAAAATAGGATCCTCCTGTGAAACAATTTCGCAACCAAAGGGCTCCAAGCTGTGAAACCACCTCCAGGCACACATGTGTCATTTCACAGCCCCAAAGCCCATTTCGTAGCTGCGAAATGAGTTGCGAAACCCCCCAAAGCATAATTTCGCAAGCCAAGGCCCCTAGCTATGAAACCACCTCCAAGAACACGTGTGCCATTTTGCAGCCTCCAAAGACAATTTCGCAGCTGCAAAATGAGCTGCGAAACCACCTGTGAAATCACCATTTTGCTGCGAAATTCCCATCACGCTGCAAAATGGCCCTCCAGCTACGAAAATTCCAACCGTCATTTGAATATCTATTTAAGCCTCTGATTTCCTAAATTTTCATATCGCACAACTATTTTAACCTGCGAAAAGTCTTTGTAAGTTGTGAAACTAGGAATATTAGAGGACTGATTCGACTCATGGTAGCTTAGCTTTAAAGGCGTATCAATAAAATTTATACCTTGAATACTATTACTAAAGTAGCCAAGCTACTATAGCATAGTGGTTCTAGGATCGTTCACTGGGAAGGGTTTTCACAAACACAAGTGATATTCAAATTAGGAAAATAGGTGATTTTCTTATGGATGTTAGCTTTAAAAGAAGATGTAAATGTTTTAGAAAGATTTAAACTAATCTAAGCTAACATTAAAGACTAAAATGAAAGGGTGTAAAAACAAGTTTCTCAAAGATAGGATAGCTATGCTTTGGCTCTTATGCGAATTGGAAATCTCAGGATAGGCTCCTCGCGTTGGGGTTGCAACTATGGTGATGCTTGCTTCCCGAACCGATGTGGATTTAGCAAATCAAGTTTTAATCCTTTAAAATGACAAAACAGATGGTAGTGAATTTCATCAATGGTTATTCACCTTAGACTTCCTTTGAATGGCTCGTAAGAGATAACTAATGGTCTAAAGCCAAAAGCTTACCAAATATTGGCAACTCAAAGTCATTCTAGGTGATAAACTCACCTTTCAATGGCCATTGAAATTGGTTCTAATGGATTAATACAAAACTTGGAATTGAAAACCTCACCTTCCAATAGCTCGTAGGAGATAACTAATGGATAGAAATCCAAAAGCTTATCAAGTATTGGCCGTTGGAAGTTGTCCAAAGGAAATAAAAACCAAACTTTGCATTAATGAACCTTTAATGAAAAACGTCTACCTTACCTTCCGGGTGCGAGAAATTTCCATGGGATTGCATCCAAGCCATCACATAACATCCATACTTTGAGAAACTAAAAGTTTTAGCCAATCATCCTCTGAGGAAAAGCCCTCAGAGGCTGTTTGGCTACTAAGAAAATAGAAATGGGGAAGAACAGGAGAAGAGAGAAAAACAGAGCAAGGCTCTGTATATTTTCTAAGTGTAAAACGTAACCTATATTCTATATTCCAAGAGGTAATTTCCACCCCTTATATAGTCTTTACAAAAGCAAAAGCTTGTGATTGGTTAGTTACAAGGATAAGAAAGGAAATTACATCAAAAAATACATAGGAAAATATCTAAAGTGGAGTCGGCAAAAACAGAGGAAAATTCGCACCACGCATGGGGTGTGCGAATTTTCGCACACCTGAGGGGGGTGTGCGAGTTTCGCACACCATTCGCACACCTGGAGCAGTTGTCTTCCGAAGGCCATATCTTCCTTGTTTCAGCTCCAAATCGTACACAGTTTGAAGCGTTGGATTCTTGACTTCCTGAGCTTTGAAATGGTATATAGCATGTAAAAAATGGACTTCGGGAAGTGCTCCAAAAGTGCCAAAGAAGACTGCAGCTGCTGTCCTCTATTTTCCTCTTCTCCATTGTTCTTTCCTTGCATACTTTGAACGACTTTGGCAAAGGGCTATGGAGCTCCAAAGCTTGGTTCTTCATGAATTTGAGCTTCCAAAAGCTTTGCCATAACTTGTCCAAGTAGCTCCTCCATCATTTGGCATGCTTGAATTGATTCATAAGCTGATAAAAACATGTAAACTTGCCACAAAATGGTTAAAACCAATTACTAAGGACCTTAATGAATTAATTGGGTTAAATGAATATGATTACTACTCAAAGGTGCTTAAAACCATTATAATTAGGTCTACAAAATAGCACTTTTTGGTAGTAATCACACCCCCCAACCGACTCATTGCTAGTCCCTTAGCAATGGAGGAGATAAAAACTAAGTAAACTATAATAATATACATAAAAGGGATCATGCAAATCACTCGAAAAAATAATCAAGTGGCATGATTGACATCCAATGATCAATAAAGATGTGAAACTCAACCTATAATAAGAGTTGTCAAAGCATTCACTTGATCATAGAGTACAAAGAATGGATATTATGCAAGTTTAAGCATCAAAAGAATTTCCACTCTCAAAAGATCCAAATCAAATTCTTCCACTAAAATCTAAGTGTTATTTATTAGTTTCCGGATATAGTATGTCAAACGAATCTCTCCCCTCAACCTAGTTCTTTTCAAAGCTTAGCAAACTAATCAACCTCCAATAGGCTAAGAACGCACCTCTTTTCTTTCACAATTTTTTCTTGTAGGAGTGCAAAGCTTAAAGGCATTCTTTTCTAAATTGTCCATGTAACGGGGGTCCATCGATGACTCCCAACCAATTAAGGTTTTGGGCATCAAGCTTTAAGGATCTTTCAACCACTAACTCCTCGGATTTTACCCCGGACTTTTGAGAATGAATTTTTAAATACCCAAGCACCTACAGTATGCTAAACTCCACCTATTCACCCATGTAACGAGCATTGAGGTCGGTGACTCCCAACCATTGAAGGCTTAGGGCACCAAGTTTTAAAGATTTTCACCATATACCCCTCAGACCTTGCTCGGGTTTCAAGGCAAGCAAACATTTTTCTTTCTTTCTTTATTTTCTTCAAAGACTCATTGGCCTTTTACAAGGTGTCCCAACACTATTAAATGAGGTCAAAGGTACCAAGTCTAAAATTTTCCTAAGTCAAGAGGGAAATAGTTTTTCATCTTATAAACGGAACCTATTGTATGTGTGTGCGAATAGCTTAAGGTGGAAGAGATAAGTTTGCATGCAATGGGAGTTTCAACAATTCATCAACTTTTAGAAGAGCATAATACAAACTCTAAGACTCATGTAATTAAGTTGAAACTCGACTTCTCTCATTTAATTTTGAGAGTTAATCCTTAATATCCATGGAGTTTAAAGCAAAAATTTTAAAATTTAAACAAAAATTAGCTAATTTACTAAGTATGATAAAAATTTAAACTAATACTTACTTCCTCATCTCTCCCCCCAACCGAGATGAACATTGTCCTCAATGTTTGAATCGAAAATAAGGAGGAAGGAAGTGGTACCTCATGTGATGTGGACTTGGATTTGAGAAGGTAAACCACCTGTTTCAAAATTCAAAAATTGAATGAGAGAGGAATTTATACTAAATATTTACAAAAATGATGAGTGGGCCCCACTTTGAGCAGCTGAGGACAAGGCTCAAAGGGTCCATGCCATGATGGTATACTGATATAAGTTGCAATGACATTTGAATGTAGCTTGCAGGGGTGTTAAAATTGGAGATTTTTGGCTAAAACAGGGGAAGCTTAAAAATTCGCACAAGGGGGGGGGGGGTGGTGCGAAAATTTCGCACAAGGGGATGTGTTGTGCGAAAATTTCGCACAAGGTACTATTCACCCGTGCAAATGCGAAATTGGATTCTTTCAAATGGCCATAACTTCTTCGTTTCAAATCCAAATCGCACACCGTTTGAAGCACTGGACTCCTGACTTCCTAAGCTTCAAAATGACATATGGTATGCATAATTTGAGCTCCAGAAAGTGCTCCAAAAACGTGTCCAACAGTAGAAAAATGGGTGTGGCTGTGTTTAGCTTTGCATAGTCGTCTTCAAACGGCCATAACTTCTTCGTTTCAACTCCAAATCGAGCACCGTTTGAAGCTATGGACTCCTGACTTCCCAAGATTTTAAACAAGATATAGTACATATGAAATGAACTTCAGGAAGTGATCAAAATGTGCCCAACAGTTGCCGAAATGGGGTGGTGTGAATTGCTCTGTTTTGGCTTTTCTCCCCTGTTTTTGGCTTGTTTTCACCATAACTTCGATTTTTCAAGCTTTCCTATCTGCATGAACACTTCAAAACTCATCTTAAAAACATATTAAAACTAAATTAAAGCTAAGAATTCAAACTAAAACATGCATAAATTTAAAGAAAGCATAGAATTTAAATGAAGCTGATAGCATGTACCCCAAAAAGAAGATGAACTATTTAGCTCATCCTCACTCACACACCCACTTCATGCTGAATTCCCCCTGGATCCCAAACAAAATTGGCATCCTTCCCATTTGGTCCAAGGGAATTCGTTTCTCTTCTCTTCCTCGGAGAAGTGGATGCTTTAAAGGGTTCAAGTAACCCTTTATCATCTTGAACCTTATGATTTTCAATGGAAGGTTGGTCCATAGAGTTGTCATAGCAATCCCCCACCAAAGTGTCGATTTTCAACACTTTCCTTGATCTTTTTGCATTGGTTCCTTGAAGGTTATGGTGGGGTTGAGGAGGAAGCTTCCTTTTCCCCCTTGCTATGTCGAGATTGGTGAGCTTCTCAATGGAGTCTTGAACTTTTTCTATCCTTAGTAATAGATCATTATAAACCCTCTCCATTCTTACATTTATTGAACTCTCCATATTATCAATCTTTTCATTAAGATGAGAGTTGATCTTTTGTTGCTCACCTACAAAGTCCTCCATGACTTTGCTTATCTTCAAAATGGCTTGCTCCAATGAAGATGTACTCATTGATGGTTGAGGTTGAGGTTGGGTTGTAAGGTTGGGATGGTTTATATACTCAAATGAAGTTGGCATGGCTTGTGGTTGTCCTTCAGTATGCACATTCCTCAATTCAAACTCTTCTATCCTTCTAGCCATAGATGCTAGCTTTGCCTTCATGCTCATGTCTTCATTCAAAACATACTTACTACCCCATTGGCTTTGTTGAATTTGCCTTTTCCCCAATTCAATCCGATCCCTCATGGATAAGTATGCAAATTTGTCCTTCTCATGATCATAATGAGAGCTTTGATCTTCATGTGGAATTTCCATTTCTAAAAAAAATGATATTCAACTAAGGCTCTTTTCTTCAACTTGTACCAGGGTTCCCTCTTGGTCTCGAATCCAACAAGGAATGCACAAATTGAAATTAAAACAAAAATAAAAGAAAAGAGAATAAATAAATTTAACTAAATAAAAACTAAACTAAAAAAAATTATAAGAAAACTCACCAAACTTGTGATGAAGATCACAAGTTACCCTTAATGGTTGCTTCACTGTGCTTGTGACACCTTCCCCGGCAACGGCGCCATTTGATTCGACTCATGGTAGCTTAGCTTTAAAGGCGTATCAACAAAATTTATACCTTGAATACTATTACTAAAGTAGCCAAGCTACTATAGCATAGTGGTTCTAGGATCGTTCACTGGGAAGGGTTTTCGCAAACACCAGTGATATTCAAATTAGAAAAATAGGTGATTTTCTTATGGATGTTAGCTTTAAAAGAAGATGTAAATGTTTTAGAAAGATTTAAACTAATCTAAGCTAACATTAAAGACTAAAATGAAAGGGTGTAAAAACAAGTTTCTCAAAGATAGGATAGCTATGCTCTGGCTCTTATGCGAATTGAAAATCTCAGGATAGGCTCCTCGCGTTGGGGTTGCAACTTTGGTGATGCTTGCTTCTCGAACCGGTGTGGATTTAGCAAATCAAGTTTTAATCCTTTAAAATGACAACACGGATGGTAGTGAATTTCATCAATGGTTATTCACCTTAGACTTCCTTTGAATGGCTCGTAAGAGATAACTAATGGTCTAAAGCCAAAAGCTTACCAAATATTGGCAACTCAAAGTCATTCTAGGTGAGAAACTCACCTTTCAATGGCCATTGAAATTGGTTCTAATGGATTAATACAAAACTTGGAATTGAAAACCTCACCTTCCAATAGCTCGTAGGAGATAACTAATGGATAGAAATCCAAAAGCTTATCAAGTATTGGCCGTTGGAAGTTGTCCAAAGGAAATAAAAAACCAAACTTTGCATTAATGAACCTTTAATGAAAAACGTCTACCTTACCTTCCGGGTGCGAGAAATTTCCATGGGATTGCATCCAAGCCATCACATAACATCCATACTTTGAGAAACTAAAAGTTTTAGCCAATCATCCTCTGAGGAAAAGCCCTCAGAGGCTGTTTGGCTACTAAGAAAATAGAAATGGGGAAGAACAGGAGAAGAGAGAAAAACAGAGCAAGGCTCTGTATATTTTCTAAGTGTAAAACGTAACCTATATTCTATATTCCAAGAGGTAATTTCCACCCCTTATATAGTCTTTACAAAAGCAAAAGCTTGTGATTGGTTAGTTACAAGGATAAGAAAGGAAATTACATCAAAAAATACATAGGAAAATATCTAAAGTGGAGTCGGCAAAAACAGAGGAAAATTCGCACCACGCATGGGGTGTGCGAATTTTCGCACACCTGAGGGGGGTGTGCGAGTTTCGCATACCATTCGCACACCTGGAGCAGTTGTCTTCTGAAGGTCATATCTTCCTCGTTTCAGCTCCAAATCATACACGGTTTGAAGAGTTGGATTCTTGACTTCCTGAGCTTTGAAATGGTATATAGCATGTAAAAAATGGACTTCGGGAAGTGCTCCAAAAGTGCCAAAGAAGACTGCAGCTGCTGTCATCTGTTTTCCTCTTCTCCATTGTTCTTTCCTTGCATACTTTGAACGACTTTGGCAAAGGGCTATGGAGCTCCAAAGCTTGGTTCTTCATGAATTTGAGCTTCCAAAAGCTTTGCCATAACTTGTCCAAGTAGCTCCTCCATCATTTGGCATGCTTGAATTGATTCATAAGCTGATAAAAACATGTAAACTTGCCACAAAATGGTTAAAACCAATTACTAAGGACCTTAATGAATTAATTGGGTTAAATGAATATGATTACTACTCAAAGGTGCTTAAAACCATTATAATTAGGTCTACAAAATAGCACTTTTTGGTAGTAATCAAGGACCCTCTCCAAGTGAAGTCTAGAGGACATTTGTATGAAGAAGAACGCCATGCGCACCTCTACCTACCCTCTGGAACCTCTTCACTTCAGCCATGGCCAAAATGAGAGGAGCCAAGACCCCATCTCCATCAGCCCGCAGTAATACACAGAGAGCCTCACTTGTACGAGACTCCATGACTGAGCCTCAACATCCACCCGCCATGCAACCTTCCGAATATGGAGTGCCGCCTAGTCCTCCTCAGCGAAGATATCAGACCAGGAGACCACCCACTACACCAGGGGCAAGCTCTTCACGTCCCAAGAAGTCATCTAGTCGCCCTCCTATGAAGAAAGCCAGAGTCTTAGGTCCAGTGGAGCCATCAGAGCCTCCACAGCCTCAGCCGCCTACTATAGAGTCTCAGATTCCTTATGGGATGACTCCAGAAGTGATTATTAGGCGACCTATGGTTACTCAGCCACCCATGGAGGGAAATTTGGATTGCCGGGCTAGACCATTCCACTCTGAGCTATGTTTTGAAAGAGAGACTTTCAGACACCAGCCAGAGCTTAGAGATTCATTCCACTTACTTCAGAGGTACCATTTGGAGCATCTGATGACTCTAAGGGATTTCTTCTATCCCCGAGTAGTGTTAGACTTTTATGAGTCTATGACTATGCATCATGTCCGGGATCCTACTGTCATTCACTTCACTATTGATGGACGTCATGGTATCTTAGGAGCCAGACACATTGTAGAGGCTCTGCGCATTCCATATGAGCCAGTGCGTCTAGCAGATTATAGAGAGTGGGCTCATCCTTCTCAGAGCGATATGGTCCGAATATTGTCCAGGGGGACATTCACAAGTTCGTTTCTTTTGAGGAAGGAGCTTCCACCCAGCATGTTTCTTCTGGATGCGCTCCTACACCACAAGATATTTTCACTTTAGCATATAGTGCAGAGGAGGGGAGCTATACTGGAGGCCTTGTTCTGGATATCAAAGGGTTTTTACTTTGGCCCTCATCATCTGATCATGACCGCTCTTCTTTACTTTGAAGAGAAGGTTGATTACTACTCAAAAAGTGCTATTTGATAGCTTGTAATTAACTCTTTTAAACACTTTTGAGCAGTAGTTATTGCCTTTTAACCCAATTAATATATTAAGGACCTTTGCAATCATTTCTAATCAATTTGTGTTAAGTTTTGGTGTTTTGATAGCTTTTTGATCACCAAAACAATATGAGATTGAGGAGAGTTATTTGGAATTCATGGCAAAGCTTTTGGAAGCTCAAATTCATGAAGAACCAAGCTTTGGAGCTCCATAGCCCTTTGCCAAAGTCGTTCAAAGTATGCAAGGAAAGAACAACGGAGAGAGGGAAAACAGAGTGAAGAAAACAGAGGACAGCAGCTGCAGTCTTCTTTCATACTTTTGGAGCACTTCCCGAAGTTCATTTTCTACATGCTATATACCATTTCAAATCTCAGGAAGTCAAAAATCCAATGCTTCAAACGGTACACAATTCGGAGTTGAAATGAAGGAGTTACAGCCATTACAAGCCGATCACTCCAAGCTGAAGGAAGAATTTTGCACAGCGTTGCGAAATGATTTCGCAGCCTTTTTGCACAGTGTTGTGGAATTCCTGCTGAAGTTTCCCTACGCGTTGGAAGCCAAACACCACAAGCTGAAAGAACACCTCACAGCAGTGCGAAATCAACCGTTTGCTGCGAAGTGATTTCGCAGCCCTTTTTGTGCATCTGCGAAATCTCGCAGACCTCGTTTTCACCTGCGAAATGGTCCTTAGTGCTTCCCGATATTTGCGACGGACACTATGAGATATTTTTCTTAAGATTTTTGTTGTCTAAATCCCAAAATTCTCCTTGTAACCCACCAATTATAGGATTCCCTAGTTATTAAGTTTGGAAAAGGGGTGAATAACCTCAGATATTTTGTTTTGTAATTTTCTTTATATATAGCTCTGGGGAGCTTGTTCTCAGATAATCATGTAATCCAACGGGATATATATAGATATATCATATATGGAATCAACGAACAGAGCACTTGCTCTGTTTTTCATATATATTCTTGTTTTCTCGTTAGTTTTCTTTCTAGCCATTCAAACTCTGAGGATTTTTCCTCAGAGGATGAGAGGCTAAGCTTTTTGTCTCTTGGAGTGAAGAAAGCCGGGTAAGTTTCCAAATGCATAAATTGGAAGTTTTGTTGTTTTAGTTTTAAATGAAGAGAAAGTGTAACCCGTTAATGGTTTTTATCTTTTTAGTTAACTTAAAACGTCTTGAAGTCACTTGGGCCAACACTTGGTAAGGCAAGTGATCTCCGTCCATGGAGATTCACTAGTTTATCTCTTGCGAGCCTTTAGGAGGTGACTTGAAGGTAGGATTTTCTAGAATAGCGAACACTTGGTAAGCTTTTGGACTCCAAGGAGACATCCATTAGTTATCTCTTGCGAGCTTTTGACGGGTAATCCAAGGTTAAAGATCACCTTGAATGGTAAGTGCTAGGTGAGAGGTATGAGCCATTGCAAGGTGCATCAGTGAGAGGGATTTAGTGTTTGAACCCATTAAAGGGAAGCATCTGTACAACACCGGTTGGAGAAGGAACTATATGTTAATTCTCTAATGCGAGGAAAAGAAACAAGTGACCGGAACTCCCTTTTTGTATGAGGAATCTGAGCTTAGTGATCTGAAACTCCAAGAAACACTTTTCTTTGTAAGTAAAATCAGTTACTATTTTTGGTTAGTTTAAAACCGAACTTTTTCCAGTTAAACATCTTTATGTTTTCTTTTAAAGCTAACCTTGAAATGAAAAGGCACCAATTCAGTTTTGAATTAATATCATTTGTGAAGTGAAAACCCATCCCAGTGAACGATCCTAGAGCCACTATGCTATAGTAGCTTTGTCTTTGCTACCTTAGTACATGGTGTAATAGGTTATAAATTTTGTTGATTACTCCCTCATTCAAGGAGCATCAGCTGGACACAAATCAGCTAAGACACCAATTGGGCATGAATCAAGGGTCCACAGAAAGAAGCTACTGAGAGCAGATGCCATTCCACTACTTTTCCCTAGGCTGCTCTATCAGATATTAGAGCATTTGGGATATCCTTCTGAGCCTCAGCTTGAGCGTAGACGCATTTGCCGAGACATATTCACTCTTGACATATGGACTAGTATGACGGCTTATGTTGCACATCCAGGAGCCCCAGCTGGACCAGAGCATCTAGAGATACCACAGGACGAGCAGCCACAGTAGGTACAGTAGGCTACGATACCTACAAAGATCATATCACCTGCCCCTGCAGTGCCTTCTACAGTACTCACGCTTGAGGCCACATCTTTTGCTCCTCCTACCACTCCTAGGACTCCGCCAGTTGTACCAGCTACATCCGCGCCTCATCCATCTGAGTCTAGTATCGCCATATCTATTTCAGAGTTCAGAGGCCTATGTCATACTTTGCAGACATTGACCGCTACTCAAAGCGTCCTTGCCAGCAGATGGCACTCGTACATGCACATCAGGATCAGCTTATCGCCACCCAAACCCAACATACTGCCATCCTTAGGCAGATACAACAACATTTGGGTATTTTATTGCCACCTGGCATGATATACCTGGCCTATCAGAGCCTACAGATCCATCCCAGGACGCTCCTCCAGCAGAGCAGACTATGCCCCCTGAGGAGACGACTACAGGAGAGATCGAGACACTGATCCTGAGTACTCAGACTTCCACAGCCGAGCCATTGTCTCCACATGATCCTCCCACCACCACCTGATCATCTATCTATTTTCTTTTTTGTATTTACTTATTATAGTAGAACTCATAATCCCATGTTTTTGATGTTTTATATACTGGGATTGGATGTATTACTTGTTCGTAGTTCATAGTGTACTTTCTTAAAGTAATACATATCCATCATTTTTAGAATACTTGGCATAATATCATTTTATTTCCTCTACTCATAATTTTTTGTTGTTTTTGAATCATGTGGTTTCTCTTAGACGACTCAGACTCCATGTCACTCAGGAGGTACCACTTCCTCCCTGTATTTTTAATCGCTCTTGCCACATTGAGGGCAATGTTCAGCTTGGTTGGAGGGAAGAGAGTTAAGGAAGGAAGTTTTGTTATTAATGCTAAGTTATTTTGGTAATTTAGTTTCTTTTTGCTTAATTTTAATTTTTTTTAAAAGTTTTTATTCTACTCTCCATGGTTATTAAGGAAAAATTTTCAAAATGAACGGGGAAAAATTAAATTTTTGTCTTTTTACCTGATTTAGAGTTTGTATTATGCTTACTAAAGTTGATGAATTGTTGAAACTTCTATTGAATTCAACCTTAGTTCTTCCACTTTAAGCTATTCACACACTGTGCACACTAGGTTCCGATTATAAGATGAAAAACTATTTCACCCTCTTGACTTAGGAAAATTTAGACTTGGTACCTTTGACCTCAATTTAATAGTGTTGGGACACCTTATAAAAGGCCAATGAGCCTATGAAAAAAAAAATGTTTTACTTGCCTTGAAACCCAAGCAAGGTCTGAGAGGTATATGGTGAAAATCTTTAAAACCTGGTGCCCTAAGCCTTCATTGGTTGGGAGCCACCGACCTTAATGCTCGTTACAAAGGTGAATAGGTGGAGTTTAACATACTGTAGGTGCTTGAGTATTAAAATTCATTCTCAAAAGTCCGAGGTAAAATCCGAGGAGTTAGTGGTTGAAAGATCCTTAAAGCTTGATGCCCTAAATCTTAATTGGTTAGAAGTCATCGATGGACCTCCGTTACATGGACAATTTAGAAAAGAATACCTGTAAGCCTTGTACTCCTACAATGAAAAAATTGTGAATCAAGAGGTGCATTCTTAACCTATTGAAGGTTGTCAGTTTGCTATGTTTTGAAAAAGAACTAGGTTGGGGAGAGATTAGCTCAGCATACTATATTCAGGAACTAATAAGTAACACTTAGATTTTTGTGGAAGAGTTAGGATTGGACCTTTGGGAGTGGAAATCATTTTGAAGCCTAAACTTGCATAATGTTTTCTCTTCATGAATTGTGATTAGACAAGTTATTTGATAACTCTTCTTGAAGTTTGAGTTTTATATCTTTAATGTTCCATGTGAGAGTGTGATCATCATGCCAATTTTTTTGGAGTGATCAGCATGATTTTGTAAATTATATTACTATTTATTTTTCTTTTTCTCTCCTTCATTGCTAAGGGACTAGCAATATGTCAGTTGGGGGGAGTGATTACTACTCAAAAAGTGTTATTTTATAGCTTGTAATTAACTCTTTTAAACACTTTTGCGTAGTAGTTATTACCTTTTAACTTAATTGGCATGTTAAGGAGCCTTGCAATCATTTCTAATCAAATTGTGTTAAGTTTGGTGTTTTTGATAGCTTTTTTATCACCAAAGCAATCTAAGATTGAGGGAGAGCTCTGTATAATCCATGGCAAAGCAAATGGAAGCTCATTTACAAGAAGAATACAAGATTTAGAGCTTTGTAGTCCTTTGCCAAAAGCAAATCAAGAATGCAAGGAGGAAAAACAGAGAGAGGAATCTAACATGAAGAAATCCAAGAGAATAGAAACTATAGGACACATTTCGAGCACTTTATGGAGTCCATTTTAATTATACTATATGTCGTTTCGAAGCTTGAGAAGTTAGGAGTCCAACGCTTCAAACGGTGTGCAAATCAGAGCTAAAATGAAGAAGTTATGGCCATTGGAAGACAATCGCACCAAGTTGAAGGACAATTTCGCAAGCTGCGAAATCACAAAGTGCAAGCTGCGAAATCAACCTTTTCTTGCGAAATGGACACTTTCAGCTTGCAAAATTTTTGCAGGTCATGTTACAAGCTGCGAAATCCGCCTGTGTGCTCCCAGATATTTGTGACCAACTCTTCTAGATTTTTTCTTCAGATATTTGTTGCTTAAATCCCCATTTTCTCCTTGTAATCCACCAATAATAGGATTCCTTCGTTAGGAAGTAAGAAAAAATGTTGAATAACCTCCTATATATCATTTGTAATTTTCTTTCTACAGAGATATCTCGAGAGTTTGTTCTCAGAGACCAACTTTTGTATAGTTTTGAAGAAAGTAATACATAGAGCTTTGCTCTGCCTTACCTACTCATTTTGATTGTATTTTTCTTACTAACCAAACAAGCTCTAAGGATGTTTCCTCAGAGAATGAGTGGCTAGACTTTTTGTCTCTTGGAGTTAAGGAAGCTGGGTAAGGTGCTGAATGCAAAAATTGGAAGTTTTGTTGTTTCAACTTTTAATGAAGAGAAAGTGTGACCCGTTAATGGTTTCTCTGTTTTTAGTTAACTTAAAATGCCTTAAAATCACCTGGGCCAACACTTGGTAAGGCAAGTGGACTCCGTCCATTGAGTTACACTAGTTTATCTCTTGCGAGCCTTTAGGAGGTGGTTTAAAGGTAGGATTTTCTAGAATAGCCAACACTTGGTAAGCTTTTGGACTCTAAGGATACATTCATTAGTTATCTCTTGCGAGCTTTTGACGAGTAATCCAAGGTTAAGGATCACCTTGAATGGCCAATGCTAGGTGAGAGGTATGAACCATTGCAAGATGATTCAGTGACAGGGAATTAGTGGTTGAACTCATTAAAGGGAAGCATCTGTACCACACTGGTTCGGGAAATAACTATATGTTAAATCCCCAATGCGAGGAAAAGATTCAAGTGACTGGAACTCTCTTTTTGTAATAGGAACTTGACCCCAGTGATCCAAAAACTCCAAGAAACACTTTTCTTTGTAAGTAATTTCCTTTACTTTATTGATTTCACTTTAAAACCAACCTTTTCAAACATCTTTATGTTTTCTTTTAAAGCTAACCTTGAAATGGAAAAACACCAATTCAACTTTGAATTAATATCAGTTGTAATTTGAAAACCCATCCCAGTGAACGATCCTAGAGCCACTATGCTATGCTAGCTGAGGCTATCCTAGTACATGGTGAAATAGGTTATAAATTTTGTTGATTACTCCCGTCTGAGGACCGAAATCAAGGTACACCAGTTGATTGATCACCAATGAATAGGACATACACTAGCTGGGCATGAAATCAGAGTGCACGACCTAGAGTTGTTCATGCCATCCACAACCCTGAGCTTTTCATGGCATCCGGAGGCTTAAACTCCCGACGTAGAATCGTTCATATCATCTACAACCCTGAGGTGTTCATAATATCTAGAAGCTTGAGCTCACAAGATCTTGAGTAATTCATATCATTCATAACCCTGAGTTATTTATAACACTTAAAGCCCTAAGCTCATGTCTTAGAGTACCTGGTGTTACCCATAACCCTGAGCTGTTCATAGAACCTAGAGCCTTAAGCTTATGACCTGAAGTCATTCATTTCAAAACCAATCCTGACCTGTTCATGGCATCTAGAGCTTTGAGCTCATGACCAGGAGTCGTTCATGTCATCCACTGCCTTGAGTTGTTCATAGAATTTATAGCCATGGGCTCACGACCAAGAATAATTCATATCATCCTCAACCCTAATCTGTTTATAGCATTTAGAGGCTTAAGCTCACTAATCCCGAGTCATTCATATCATCCAAAACTCTGAGTTATTCATTACATCTAGAGCCCTGAGGTCATGATCGGAACTTGGTCCCGTCATCCACAACCTTGTACTATTCATAACATCTAGAGTCTTGATTTCATGACCCATAATCGTTTATAGTATCCACAACCTTAAGATGCTCATAACATCAAAATCCTTAAGTTCACAACCCAAAATTGTGGTTGTCATCAACAACCTTGAACTGTTCATAGCATCTAGAGCCTTGAGCTCATGACACAAAGTCATTCATGTCATCCACAGCCCTGAGCTTTTCATGGCATCTAGAGGCTTAAGCTCATGACATAGAATCATTCACATCATCCATAACCCTGAGTTGTTCATAGCATATAGAGGCCTGAGCTCACAGGATCCCAAGTTGTTCATATCATCCACAACATTGAGATGTTCATAACATGCAGAGTCTTGAGCTTATGACCCGAAGTAGCTGATGTCATCCATAACCCTGAGCTATTAATAACATTTAGAGCTTTGATACTCACGATCCAGAGTTGTTCATGTCATCCATAGTCTTGAGCTTTTCATAGCATCTAGAGGCTTGAGCTCATGATACAAAATCATTCATATGATCCACAACCTTGAGTTGTTCATAGTATCTTAGAGGCTTGAACTCATAAGATCCCAAGTCATTCATATCATCCACAACGTTGAGATGTTCATAGCATGCAGAGCCTTGACTTCATGACCCATAGTAGCTCATGTCATCCACAACCTTGAGTTGTTAATAGCATCTAGAGCCCTAATGCTCATGATTCGGAGTCATTCATGATTACTATCCTAGACCAAACCCTCATTTTGTAGACTTTACTCATAACATTCATTAACCTAGGTATGTTAGGAGTAAATCTCCACCACGTTCTCCAACTCATTCTCAAATGATGAATGATGAACTTAAACAGTTACTTGTCATAGATAGTCAAGAAACCTTTGCAATAGATAAAGAAGATCTAAGATAAGATATCAAACTTTCAAAATATGACCAAAAGAGAAAATGATTTTTCTCTAAAGCCCTTACCACCAAGGTTAAAGAAGACTTTAGAGAAGAATGGTACAAATACATGGAGTCCAATAGGGATTTTTTTTTTTTACTCTTTTGAGGAATCTTCTTCTATTGGAAGAAGTTGATCCTCATTGGCTGATTCTAGATAAGTTTGTTCAGATGAATCAGACCATGATTCAGTTTTAATTCGATTAATCATTTGTTGTTTGAGATGTTTGCCTATGTTTAAATTTCCAATGATTTTTTTTACTTTGTAGTCTAGGGCTATGTGCCCTTTTTTTTGCCACAATTGAAACATTTATTTCTCTTTTCTCTTTTACTTGTTTAAAAGAATTTCTATATGGTTTGTTTGAATATCCTTTAGACATTGATTTTTTGTATTATGATTCTTTGTTAAAAATTGAAGATTTATTATATGACCTTTTTCTATTCGATCTAAGGTATTTCTCTTGTTTAATCGATGGTGAAAGGATTTTCTCATACCCATATTGAGCAAAAAATGATCCTAATTCCTATTCATAGCATCTGGAGCTCTAAGCTCACAACTTGGAGTCATTCATTTCAACCACAACCTTGAGATGTTCATAGAATATAAAGCCCTGAGCTCATAACCCAGAGTCATTCATGTCATCCATGATCCTGATCTGCTCATAGTATATAGAGTCATGTGGTCATGACCAAGAGTCGTTCATATCATCCATATCCCTAAGCTGTTCATGTCATCTAGAGGACTAAACTCACGGGTCCTAAGTCATTCATATCATCCACAACCCTAAGTTTTTCATAGCACCTAGAGCCTTGAGCTCACTTCCTAGAGTAGCTCATGTTATCCATGACCCTGAGTTGTTCATAGTTTTTAAACCATTGAGCTCACAACCTAGAGTCATTCATTTCAACACCAACCATGACTTATTCATAGCATCTAGAGCCTTGAGCTCACGACCAGGAGTTATTCATGTCATCCACTGCCTTGAGTTGTTCATAGCATTTAGAGTTATGGGCTCATGACTAAGGATCATTCATATCATCCTCATCCTTGAGTTGTTAATAGCATATAAAGGCCTAAGCTCATTGGATCTCGAGTCATTCATATCATCCATAACTCTAAGTTATTCATAGCATCTAGAGCCCTGAGGTCATGACATGAAGTCGGTCATATCATCCATGACCTATGTTGTTCATAACATCTAGAGCCTTAAGTTCATGACCTAGAATCATTCATATTATCCATAACTTTAAGTTGTTCATATCATCTACATCCTTAAGCTCATGACCCAAAATTGTGGATGTCATCGACAACCCTAAGTTGTTCATAGTATCTAGAGCCTTGAGCTCATGACCAAGAATTGTTCATGTCATCCATAGCCTTGAGCTGTTTATAGCATTTAGAGCCATGGGCTCACGAACAAGAATTGTTCATATCATCCATAGCCTTAAGCTATTCATAGCATCTAGAGGCTTGAGCTCATGGGATCCTGAGTTGTTCATATCATCCATAACCCTAAGCTTTTCATAAGATCCAAGGCTCTGAGCTCATTGATTCATCCCCAATTGGTGTACTATTTGATTCAGTCCTCAGATGGGAGTTATCAACAAAATTTATAAACCTAATTCACCATACACTAGGGTAGCATAGCTAGCATAGTATAGTGGTTCTAGGATCGTCCACAGGGATGGGTTTTCATATTACAAGTGATATTAGTTAAAGTACTGAAATGATGCTTTTTCTTTTATGAGTTAGCGTTAAAAGAAAACATAATTTTGGTTGAAAAGGGTTGGTTTTAAGTTAGCCAAAAATAGTAATTGAGATTAATTACAAAGAAAAGGGTTTCTTGGAGTTTTAGGTCACTAGGTTCAGGTTCCTTAGACAAAAGGGGGAGATTCTGGATGTTTTCCTCGCGGTGGGGATAATAACATAAATAATGGTTATCTCTCGAATCGGTGTATATTTAGCAACCAAGATTTGATCCCACTGGTCCATGAAAAACTGTAGTTGCTTCCCATTAATGGTTTCAAACACTAAAGACCTCTCACTGTGAATCATCTTTCAATGGCTCGTACATGATAACTAATAGACATCCATGGATTCCATGGAGCCTGAAAAGTTTACCAAGTATTGGCCATTCAAGGTGATCCTAACCTTGGATTACCCTTCAAAGGCTCGTAAGAGATAACTAATGGATCTTTAGGGAGTCCGAAAAGCTTACCAAGTAACCTTTAAACCACCTCCCAGAGGCTCGTAACAGATAACTAATGGATATCCAGGGAGTTCGAAAAGCTTACCAAGTATTGGCCCAGGAGATTTTAAGGGATTTTAAGTTAAACCTTAAAATAAAAACCATTAACGGGTAACAACTTTCCTCATTTAAAGCAAGGAAAACTCCCTCCTTTGTATCCGGATCCCTTACCTAGCTTCCTTCAGTCCAAGAAATGAAAAACCTAGCCACTCATCCTCTGAGAAAACATCCTTAGAGGTTGTTTGGCTAGAAAGAAAATAAAAATAAAATGAGAAGGTAAGGCAGAGCAAAGCTCTGTGTATTTCTTACTAAAAGAATTTGCAAGTGTTCTCTGGAATTTTTTCCGAGATATTACGAAAGAGATATTTTAAGACATATATAGAGAGATATTTTTAACCCCTCATTTAGATATCCTAAATATCTAAAAATATCTTTATCTAATTACAAGGAGAAAATAGGTAATTACACAAAATATCTCGAGATAAAAATCTAACGGAGTCCGTGCAAAAATATTTGAAAATTACATAGGAGGATTTTCGCAAGGCTTACGAAATTTCACACAGGGTGCAAAATTCATTTTCCTCAGTCTTTGGTTTCACAAGACTTGCAAAATTTCGTACAGGGTGCGAAATTCTTTTTCACAGTCTTGCTCTCTATCCTGTTGCTTGTACTCCTTTTAGCATTTCGCATAGCCATGCGAAATTGCTAGATGTTAGATTTCTTCTCTGATTCTCTTCCTTGCATACTTGATTGATTTGGAAAAGGCTACGAAGCTCTCCAAAACTTGGATTCTTCATGTGTTTGAGCTTCAACTTGCTTTGCCATGGACTATACAAAATTCTCCCTCATTCTTGGCTCGTTATAAAAAAGCTATCAAAAACACCAAAACTTGCCAAAAACTGATTAGAAACATTTGCTAGGGTCTTTAATGTGCCAATTGAGTTAAAAGGTAATAAATACTACTCAAAAGTGTTTAAAAGAGTTTATAACAAGCTATAAAAGAGCACTTTTTGAGTAGTAATCATTCCCCCCAACTGACATATTGCTAGTCCTTTAGCAATGAAGGAGAGAAAAAAGAAAAATAGATAGTAAATAATTTACAAAATCATGTTGATTCACTCAAAAAATTTTCAAGTGGCATGATGTAGAGCATACTCTCTCATAGGACATTAAAGAAGCAAAACTCAACCTTCAACAGAAGTTTAATCAAATATCTTGCATGATCACAATTCATAAAGAGTAGGCCTTATGCATATTTAAGTATTAAAAGGATTTCCACTCTCATAGGCTAAATCATTGCTCTTCCATAAAAAATCTATGTGTTAAGCTTATTAGTTTCTGAATTATTAGTATGGCTGAATAATTCTCCCTTCCCAACCTAGTCTTTCTCAAACTTTGCAAACTGAACCAACCTCCAGGAAGCTAAGAACCACCACCTATTTTATTTCACAATTTTTTTTAGGAGGTTATGCTTAAGTATTGTTTTTCCTAAGTGTCCATGTAACGGGTGATCCATCGATACTCCCAACCATATCAAGGTTTTAGCGGCTATCAAGCTTTAAGGATATTTCGACCCACTAAACTCTTCAAATTTTTACACCCCAGACTTTGAGAATGAAATTTAATACCCAAGCACCTACAATATTTGTAAACTCCACCTATTCACCTTGCGTTACGAAAGCATTTAAGTTTTGCGTGACTCCCAACCAATGAAAGGCTTAGGGCACCAGGTTTTAAAGAATTTTCACCCATATAACCCCTTTAGAACCTTGCTCAGGTTTCCAAGGGCAAGCAAAACATTTTTTTTTTCTCTCTCTCTTTTTTCCCAAAGGGCTTCATTTGACCTTTTATTTAAAGTGTCCAACACTATTAAAATTAAGGGTCGAAGGTTACCAGTTTCTTAAATTTTTCCTAAGTTCAGGCGGGTGAGATAAGTTTTCATCTTATAATCGGAAACCTAATGTGGCACAGGTGTGTGGTAAAGAAAATTAAAGGTTGGCAAGAAAATCAAGGTTGAAAATCCAAATAGAGTTTAATAATTCATTCAAACCTCATTTAAAAGCATACATACCAAAAACTATAATAATTTTTTAAGCTAAAAAGATAAAGAATTCCAAATTTTTCCCCTTCCCATTTTCATTTTGAGGGGGAAATTTTTCCTTAATAATCATGGAGAGTTTAGAGTTAAAATTAACTTTTTAAAAATTTATTTAAAAAATTTAAGGCAAAAAAAAAAAAAAACAAAACTTAAATCAACTTAAAAACAAAGTTAAAAAACTAGCCCAATTATTTTTTTTTTTAAACCCCAAAAAAAAACTTTTTTTTCCAAATTTTTCCTCAAAAAAACTTTTTTTTTTCCCCCCTTAAAAACCATTTTTTTCTCCCCCCCCTTTTCT
>JBAPGN010000486.1:72696-85640 GCA_037355405.1 Vitis amurensis | reverse complement strand
TCATCCTATACTGTGCCTGCTCAGCTGTGTGGCACCTGGAGTGCTTGCCTGGTAGCCCTCCTTAGGGCGAATAGCCCAATACAATGTGTTCCATTTTTCTGAAGAGTAAAATCGCTCCTCGACAATTGTGGCGGCGCTTCCCAAAGGTGGGGCTCAATAGGATAACCCATAATAACTCAATTAATGTGACAGAGCAACCTCAAGAAACAGTAGTGACTAGTGGTCGGCCCTCTAGAGCTTTCTTCTGTGAACCTTCCCTCAAAAGTGGAGGAAGAGAGCATAAAATTCAAAGTTGATTGGCCCAAAATAGAAAGCCCTCTGATATCTGGAATAAAGCGTCCCAGGATAGCTCCTCGCCTTACACTAATATGCCGCAGAGAAAAAGGGTTGGAATCCGCAGCAACACAATCTACTAGGACATCCCAGGTGCGGAAAGCTCCTTATGTAAGAAAGGAACTAATAATCTATAGAGGTCCCTCCCTGGATAAGATTGACCATGGTCCCCACTGAGAATTAGTGGGAACCACTTCCCGAAAAATTCTGCTGGATCACTGGTTCGTATGGAATATGTGATCCTTTGGCAACGTGTCTTGCCCTCAAGAACCTGGCGCCCATCAGTGAATTGAATGACAGTAGGTACTCAGGTGCCATGAGTGATGTCCATCAGATTGATAGAATCTAATGCCACTCAGGTAAAAGATACTCTCGGGATCATAAAGGTGCTCGATGATGGTTCCTGTTGTATGTCCCAAATAATCTTGAAGCTCGTGCTACTGTCGCATGACCTCAAGGTCAAAATATAACTTGGATTGGAATGGTCTGGCTCTACAATTTGAATTTCCCTCAATAGGCGACGCGGTGACCATAGTTCATTTGATGATGGCTTCCGGTGACATGTCGGAAGGACGCTGAGAATCGACAGGGGCCCGAGGATCAGGCTGCGAAGGTCTAGACGACTTAGTGAGAGACTCGAGTCTGTGTTCCACAGGTTCGGTGTGGGTCGCCTCTTCAAATGGGTGAGCACGGGGCGTCCAATGGAGAAAAAACAATGGAAGTTGGGGCATCGCAAGGTGATGGAGGCTTGCACAATGGGCAGATGGGGTGTGCGAAATGAAAACAGGGCCTGGAGGGGTTTAAATAGACTTTTCAGTGACCGTTGGTTTTTGCACAGGTTGTTGGAATTCACACAGGGTTTGCGAAATTTCTTTAGGGTTGCAAAATGGGTTTGCACACTCTCTAATTTCGTACAGCTTTTCGCAAAGCTGGGTGTGCGAATTTTTCTCATGCCCTGTGAAATGGCTTTTAGAGTCATTTTAGAGTCATTTTCCTAGTTTGTTACATAAACCCTAAACCCTCAACCCTAAAACTATAAAACCTAAACCCCAAACCCTAAACTCTAAAACCCTAAACAATAGACCTCAAACTCTAAACTCTAAAATCCTAAAATCTAAACAATAAACCTTAAAATTTTAATCCCTAAACCTTAAACCTTAAAGCAAACAAGCTTAGACCCTAAAACTTGTAACCCTAAACCCTAAACAAAAAATTCCCATTTCTTAAATCCTAAACCCTGAAACCCTAAACCCTAAAACCTTAAACCCTAAACCCTAAAATTTGAACCCCTTAACCAATAACCCTATAGGCCAAAACCTTAGACCCTAAATCCCTAAACCCTAAACCCTGAAACCCAAAACCCTATACCTTAAACCCCAAAACCCTAAACCTTAAATTCTAAAACCCAAAACCCTAAAACTCAAAACCCTAAACCCTAAACCCTAAAATAATAAACCCTAAACCATAAACCATAAAACTAAAAACCCTAAAACCCTAAACACTAAACCCTAAACCCTGAAACCTTGAACCTTAAACTCTAAACCCTAAACTCGAAACCCTAAACCTGAAAATTTTAACCCCTAAACCTTAAACCTTAAAGCCAAAAAGCTTAAAACCTAAAACGCTAAACCTTAAACCTTGTAACCCTAAACTGAAAAACCTTAAACCCTAAACCGAAAATTCCTAAACCTTAAATCCTAAACCCTAAAACCCTAAACCCTTAACTCTAAAATTTTAACCCCTGAACCTTAAACCCTGTAAGCCAAATGCTTAGACCTTAAGACCCTAAACCCTAAACGATGAAACCCCAAACCCTAAACCCTAAAACCCTGAACCTTAAATTCTATAACCTAAATCCTAAAACCCAAAACCCAAAACCCTAAACCCTAAACACTAAACCCTAAAATCATAAACCCTAAACCTTAAACCATAAAACCGTAAACCGTAAACCCTAAAACCCTAAACCTTGAAACCCTAACCACTAAAACCATAAACCTTAACCATAAACCCTAAATCCCCAATCACAAAACCATAGACCCAAACCCTAAAACAATAAACCCTAGACCATAAACCCGAAACCCTAAAACCTAAAACCCTAAACCTTAGACCCTAAAACCTTAAATCCTAAACCCTAAACTCTACACCCTAAACCTTAAACCATAAAACCCAAAAGCCTAAACCCTAAACCCCAATACCCTAATCCCTAAACCATAAAACCTAAAACCTTAAATGTAGACCTTGAAACCCTTAACCCTTAACCCTAAACCCTCAATCACGAAACCCTAGACCCTAACCCCAAAACCCTAAACCCTAGAACCATAAACCTTAAACCTTAAAACCTAAAACCATAAGCCTTAGACCTTACAACCTTAAACCCTAAACCCTAAACTCTAAACCCTAAACCCTAACACAATCAACCACGAAACCCAAAACCCAAAACCCTAGACCTTAAAACCCTTAACCCTAAACCCCCAATCATGAAACCCTAGATCCTAACCCTAAAACCATAAACCCTAAACCCTATACTCTAGACCCTAAAACCTTAAACTGTAAATCCTAAACCCTAAAACCATCAACCCAAAACCCTAAACCATAAAACCTAAAACCGTAAACCCTGAACCCTAAAACCATCAACCCAAAACCCTAAACCCTAAACCCTAAAAAACTAAACCCTAAACACTAAGACCCTAAACCCTATAACCATAAAACCCTAAACCCTAAACCCTAAACCCTAAAAAACTAAACCCTAAACACTAAGACCCTAAACTCTATAACTATAAACCCTGAACCATAAAACCTAAAACCGAAAACCCTAAACCCAAAAACCTTAAATCCTAAACTCCAAACCCTAAACCCTAAAACCATAAACCCTAAACCCTAAACCATAGAATTCTAAACTCTAAACAACAAATCCTAAACCAGGAAACCCAAAACCTTAAAGCCTAAACACTAAAACCCAAAACTTTCAAAACCCCAAACCTTCAAACCATAAACCCTAAACCCTAAACCCTAAAACCTTAAAACCCTAAACCCTAAAGTCCTAAACTCTAAACCAAAAACCCTAAACTCTAAACCCTAAACCCTAATTATTTTTATCCGCCATAAACCATTGAACCCTAAACCTAAAAGTCTTAAGCGCCTAAACCCTAGAAACCTTAAACTGAACTTAAACCCTATATATAATCCTAACTCTGAAAAGCCAAATGCTAAGCTTAAAACGCTCTAAACCTCAAACCCTAAACCTTAAAATTAGAACCCCTAAACCTTAAACCCTAGATGTCAAAAGCTTAGACCCTAAAAACCTACATCGTAAATCCTGAAACCCTAAACCCTAAACCTTAAACCCTAAACCCTAAAGTCTAAAACCCTAAACCTTAAATTCTAAAACCATAAACCCTAAAATCATAAAACGTAAAACCCAAAACCCAAAACCCTAAAACCTAAACCCTAAAACACTAAGCCTACAACTCAAAGCACTAAACCCTAAACCCTAAACCCCAAACCATAAAACCACTAACCCTAAACCCTAAAACGCTAAATCCTAAACCCTAAACCTTAGAACCATAAACCCTATACCCTAAAACCTAAAACCTTAAACCCTAGACCCTAAAAGCTTAAACCCTAAACCCTAAACTCTAAAACCATCAACCAAAAAACCTAAAACCCTAAAGCCTAGACCCAAAAACCCTTAACCCTAAACCCCCAATCACAAAACCCTAGACCCTAACCCTAAACCCCCAATCACGAAACCCTAGACCCTAGCCTTAAAACCCTAAACCCTAGAACCATAAACCCTAACCCCTAAAACCCAAAACCCAAAACCCTAAACCTTAGACCCTAAAACCTTAAACCGTAAACCGTAAACCCCAAACCCATCAACCCTAAACCCTAAACTAGAAAACCCTAAAGCCTAAACCCTAAACCCTAAAACCCTAAACCCCTAAACCCTAAAACACCCTAAATACCCTAAACCCTTTAAACTCCCGAAACCGGTAAACCTAAACCCTAAAACCCTTGCAGCGCGTCCCGAGGCGTACTGTGCTACAGTGATAGCACGCGTTCCGAGGCCCTACTGTGCTCCAAGTGTCAGCAAAATATCCCAGCCTTCGTCCAACCCGGCAATCCCGGGATTTCCCGTCGCGCGCCGGATTCTCAAGAGGCGCCCCGGTGATACGAGGTGATCGCACGCGGTCCGAGGGCGTACTGTACACAGTTGTCATCAAAATATCCTTCATCTCAGTCCAACACGCGCAATTATTCCCGATCGCGCGCGCTTTCCCGCAGGCGCCCGTGCTAGATGCTCTGCACCAGTCCCGAGACCCACTGTGCTACAGTGTCAGGAAAAATATCCCCATACTCGTCAATACCGAAATCACGGGATTCCCGTCGCGCGGCTTCCTGGGGCGCCCGTGCTACAGTGCCCGCAAACAGCGTCCGAGGCGTAACTGTGTACAGTGATTCGCACGCGTCCCGAGGCCCACTGTGCTACAGTGTCATCAAATATCCCCATCTCGTCCAAACACGGATTCCCGTCGCGCGCGCTTCCCGAGGCGCCCGTGCTATAGTGCTTGCACGCGTCCCGAGGCATACTGTGCTACAGTGATCGCGCGCGTCCCGGGGTGTACTATGCTACAGTGTCATCAAATATCCCCATCTCGTCCAACCCGGGATCCTCGTCGCGCACGCTTCCGGAGGCGCTCGTGCTACAGTGCTCGCACGCGTCCCGAGGCGTACTGTGCTACAGTATCAGCAAATATCCCCAGCTCGTCCAACCCGGCATCCCGAGATCCTCATCCCGCGCGATTCCCGAGGCGCCCGTGCTATAGTGCTCGCACGCGTCCCGAGGCGTACTGTTCTACAGTGTTCGCACGCGTCCCGAGGCCCACTGTGCTACAGTGTCAGCAAATATCCCCAGCTCGTCCAACCCGGGATTCCCGTCTCGCGCGCTTCCCCGAGGCGCCCGTGCTATAGTGCTGCTACGCGCCCGAGGGCATTTACTGTGCTACAGTGATCGCGGCGCGTCCCGGGGTGTACTATGCTACAGTGTCATCAAATATCCCCATCTTCGTCCAACACGGGGATCCTCTACAGAAGCATCGCGCACGATTCCCGAGGCGCTCGTGGCTACAGTGCTCGGCACGCGTCGCGAGGCGTACTGTGCTACAGTGTCATCAAATATCCCCAGCTCGTCCAACCCGGCATCCCGGGATCCTCGTCGCGCGCGATTCCTGAGGCGGCCTTGGTACAGTGCTCGCAAGCGTCCCGAGACGTACTGTGCTACAGTGATCGCACGCGTCCCGAGACCCACTGTGCTACAGTTGTCAGGAAATATCCCCAGCTCGTCCAACCTGGCATCCCGGGATTCCCGATGCGCCCGTGCTACAGTGCATGCACGCGTCCCGAGGCGTACTATGCTACAGTGATCGCACGCGTCCCGAGGCATGCTGTGCTACAGTGTCATCAAATATCCCCATCTCGTCATACCCGACATCCCGGGATTCCCGTCTCGCGCGCTTGCCGAGGCGCCCGTGCTACAGTGCTCGCACGCGTCCCGAGGCATACCGTGCTACAGTGGTCGCACTCGTCCCGAGGCGTACTGTGCTACAGTGATCGCACGCGTCCCGATGCCCACTGTGCTACAGTGTCAGGAAATATCCCCAGCTCGTCCAACCCGGCATCCCGGGATTCCCGTCGCGCGCGCTTCCCTTGGCGCCCGTGCTACAGTGCATGCACGCGTCCCGAGGCGTACTGTGCTACAGTGTCATCAAATATCCCCATCTCGTCCAACCCGACATCCCGGGATTCCCGTCGCGCGCGCTTCCCGAGGCGCCCGTTCTACAGTGATCGCACGCGTCCCGAGGCGTACTATGCTACAGTGATCGCAAGCGTCTCGAGGCGTACTGTACTACAGTGTCATCAAATATCCCCAGCTCGTCCAACCCGGCATCCCGGGATCCTCGTCGCGCATGATTCCATAGGCGCTCTTGCTACAGTGCTTGCACGCGTCCCGAGGCGTACTGTGCTATAGTGTCATCAAATATCCCCAGCTCGTCCAACCCGGCATCCTGGGATTCCCGTCGCGCGCGCGTTCCCGAGGCGCCCGTGCTACGGTGCTCACACGCGTCTCGAGGCGTACTGTGCTACAGTGATCGCACGCGTCCCGAGGCGTACAGTGCTATAGTGTCATCAAATATCCCCATCTCGTCCAACCCGGGATCCTCGTCGTGCACGATTCTCGAGGCGCTCGTGCTATAGTGCTCGCACGCGTCCCGAGGCGCACGTTTCATAGCAGTCATTTCATATCAGATTGTAAGTTGTAGCAGTGGTGGGAAAAAAAGAAAGGTGTGGTGACTGGCTTTGCTTTTGATACTCTTAAAAGTGAAAATGATCCTGATTTGTGGACTTAGGCAGGCTAGAAGCATGCCTCCAAAGACCAAGTGAAATGGGTACAAAGCAAGAGGATGTGTATATCATAATTCATGTGTGAAGTTGACAGAAGTATACTCGTAGCCAATAGAGCACTAAATCTGATTAGACTCTCCTCTACACGCGTGCCTCATAAGTCCATACATTGCTCTCACAGGTCCACGCTCGTTCCCATAGTTTTTTTAGTCTTACTCTTGGTGGGTCTTCCATTTTGTTTTCTACTCTTTTATTCAATCTCTCCCATAATTAAATGTTCATCATTTAATTATATAAATAATAAATAACTAAATTAATATTTGATTAAGATAATATGTGAAAAATTGTTAATTAATAATTAGTGAAATAAATATTAAATAGTTAATTAAATCATATTAAATAATTGATTAGATTATAATAATATTAAATTAGTAATTAAAATATTAAATAATTAATTAGTTGTAAAATAATATTATATAAAGAATGAAATTAAAATTAAAAATAAAAAATAAAAAATTAATTGATTAATTAAATAATTAATTAGTTATTAAAATAATATTATTAAATTTATTAATTAAAATAATAATGATTAAGAATTAGTAAAGTAAATATTAAATGGTTAACAAAATAAGTGAATAAAATAATAATTAAAATATTCATCATTTATTTATATAAATAATAAATAACTAAATTAATATTTGATTAAGATAATATGTGAGAAATTGTTAATTAATAATTAGGGGAAGAAGGAAGGAGGCGTGTAGGGGGAAGAAGGAGAGGTGGGTAGTGGAAGAAGGAGAGGTGGGCTGGGCCAAAAGCAAGGAAAGGGCCCAGCCCAAAGGAAAGAAGGAAATGGGCAAAAAAAATAAGGCCCATTCCCATTTAATTAATAATTTAATTATGAAAATAAAAAATAATAATTAATAAATTAATAATATCATTATTATTAAATAATATTAAATAAAATATTGTAATATTTAATTAGTAAAATAAATATTAAATCATTAATTAAATAATATTAAATAATTGATTAGATTATAATAATATTAAATAAGTAAATATAATAATATTAAATAATAAATAATATGTGAAGAAGAAGGAGAGGTGGGTAGATGAAGTGAAGGAGGTGGCTGGGCCAAAAGTAAGGAAAGGGCCCAGCCCAAAGGAAAAGAAGGAAATGGGCCCAAAAAATAAGGCCCATTCCCATTTAATTAATAAATGATTTATGAAAATAAAAAATAATAATTAATAAATTAATAATATCACTATTATTAAGTAATATTAAATAAAATATTAAAATTATATTGAATAAGTATTAAAATTAATATAAAATAAAGAATAAAAATAATATTAAATACATTATTGAAATAATATTAAATAGACGATTAAAATAATATTAATGAACCGGGTCGGATAGCGAAAGGTCGGGTTCAGTTTGGGTCGAAAAAAAATTCGGGAATAGAGTTGGGAGGTTTGGAGAAAAGCGTAAGTGGATGAAACATGTAACATATAGTAACGCTTTATATGAAAATGATATTGTTTATATTAAAACGAGTCAGTTTAACCGGAAGTCCACTTTCGGGAGTCGGAATTGGACGATTTTTTTTTTGAAATCGCATAATTTTTCGAGAGGAACGATATGGAACCATATGATTGGGACGATTCTGGCTCCATGGGGCCCAATGGAGAAAAAGTGCAATTTGGGACATGTTCCCGACCGTTGGATCGGGACCGAACGACGTCGAAACGGCGATCCGTCGGTGCCGTTAGACTCGTACCGTCGAGGACTATGTAAAGCGAAATGCCATTTACGACGATTTTAGGGGCAACCGGTAGATCCGAAAAATTGACCGAAAAAACCGACGCTTTGAACGCGATTTTGAGGCCCTAAACGATCTCGGATGGCCGAAAAACACCCATCGCAGTTGGGGGAACCCCGACTGGTCTGCTTCTCCACGCCGTTTCCTTCGACCCTAGGCCGGCCCGAAAGTCAAATTCCAAAGAGGTTACTATTTCAATAGTGCTTCGACCCTAAGCCCTAAGCCCTAAGCCCTAAGCCCTAAGCCCTAAGCCCTAAGCCCTAAGCCCTAAGCCCTAAACCCTAAACCCTAAGCCCTAAACCCTAAGCCCTAAGCCCTAAGCCCTAAACCCTAAGCCCTAAACCCTAAACCCTAAGCCCTAAACCCTAAGCCCTAAACCCTAAACCCTAAGCCCTAACCCCTAAGCCCTAACCCCTAAGCCCTAACCCCTAAGCCCTAAACCCTAAGCCCTAAACCCTAAACCCTAAACCCTAAACCCTAAACCCTAAACCCTAAACCCCAAACCCCAAACCCCAAACCCCAAACCCCAAACCCCAAACCCCAAACCCCAAACCCCAAACCCCAAACCCCAAACCCCAAACCCCAAACCCCAAACCCCAAACCCCAAACCCCAAACCCCCAAACCCCCAAACCCTAAACCCGAAACCGTAAACCCTAAACCCTAAACCCTTGCACGCGTCCCGAGGCGTACTGTGCTACAGAGATCGCACGCGTCCCAAGGCCCACTGTGCTACAGTGTCAGCAAATATCCCCAGCTCGTCCAACCCCGGCATCCCGGGATTCCCGTCGCGCGCGCTTCTCGAGGCGCCCGTGCTACAGTGATCGCACGCGTCCCGAGGCGTACTGTACTACAGTGTCATCAAATATCCTCATCTCGTCCAACACGGGATTCCCGTCGCGCGCGCTTCCCGAGGCGCCCGTGCTAGAGTGCTCGCACGCGTCCCGAGGCGTACTGTGCTACAGTGATCGCACGCGTCCCGAGGCACACTATGCTACAGTGCCATCAAATGTCCCCATCTCGTCCAACCCGGGATCCTAGTCGTGCACGATTCCCGAGGCGCCCGTGCTACAGTGCTCGCACGCGTCCCGATGCCCACTGTGCTACAGTGTCAGGAAATATCCCCAGCTCGTCCAACCCGGGATTCCCGTCGCGCGCGCTTCCCTAGGCGCCCGTGCTACAGTGCATGCACTCGTCCCGAGGCGTACTGTGCTACAATGTCATCAAATATCCCCATCTCGTCCAACACGGGATTCCCGTCGCGCGCGCTTCCCGAGGCGCCCGTGCTACAGTGCTCGCACGCGTCCCAAGGCCTACTGTGCTACAGTGTCAGCAAATATCCGCAGCTCGTCCAACCCGGGATTCCCGTCGCGCGCGCTTCCCGAGGCGCCCGTGCTACAGTGCTCGCACGCGTCCCGAGGCGTACTGTGCTAAGGTGATCGCACGCGTCCTGAGGCGTACTGTACTACAGTGTCATCAAATATCCCCATCTCGTCCAACACGGGATTCCCGAGGCGCCCGTGCTACAGTGCTCGCACGCGTCCCGAGGCGGACTATGCTACAGTGTCATCAAATATCCCCATCTCGTCCAACCCGGGATCCTCGTCGCGCACGCTTCCCGAGGCGCTCGTGCTACAGTGCTCGCACGCGTCCCGAGGCGTACTGTGCTACAGTAATCGCACGCGTCCCGAGACCCACTGTGCTACAGTGTCAGAAAATATCCCCATCTCGTCCAACCCGGGATCCCGGGATTCCCGTCGCGCGCGCTTCCCGAGGCGCCCGTGCTACAATGCTCGCACGCGTCCCGAGGCCCACTGTGCTACAGTGCTCGCACGCGTCCCGAGGCGTACTGTGCTACAGTGTCATCAAATATCCCCAGCTCGTCCAACCCGGCATCCCGGGATCCTCGTCGCGCGCGATTCCTGAGGCGGCCTTGGTACAGTGCTCGCAAGCGTCCCGAGACGTACTGTGCTACAGTGATCGCACGCGTCCCGAGACCCACTGTGCTACAGTGTCAGGAAATATCCCCAGCTCGTCCAACCTGGCATCCCGGGATTCCCGATGCGCCCGTGCTACAGTGCATGCACGCGTCCCGAGGCGTACTATGCTACAGTGATCGCACGCGTCCCGAGGCATGCTGTGCTACAGTGTCATCAAATATCCCCATCTCGTCATACCCGACATCCCGGGATTCCCGTCTCGCGCGCTTGCCGAGGCGCCCGTGCTACAGTGCTCGCACGCGTCCCGAGGCATACCGTGCTACAGTGGTCGCACTCGTCCCGAGGCGTACTGTGCTACAGTGATCGCACGCGTCCCGATGCCCACTGTGCTACAGTGTCAGGAAATATCCCCAGCTCGTCCAACCCGGCATCCCGGGATTCCCGTCGCGCGCGCTTCCCTTGGCGCCCGTGCTACAGTGCATGCACGCGTCCCGAGGCGTACTGTGCTACAGTGTCATCAAATATCCCCATCTCGTCCAACCCGACATCCCGGGATTCCCGTCGCGCGCGCTTCCCGAGGCGCCCGTTCTACAGTGATCGCACGCGTCCCGAGGCGTACTATGCTACAGTGATCGCAAGCGTCTCGAGGCGTACTGTACTACAGTGTCATCAAATATCCCCAGCTCGTCCAACCCGGCATCCCGGGATCCTCGTCGCGCATGATTCCATAGGCGCTCTTGCTACAGTGCTTGCACGCGTCCCGAGGCGTACTGTGCTATAGTGTCATCAAATATCCCCAGCTCGTCCAACCCGGCATCCTGGGATTCCCGTCGCGCGCGCGTTCCCGAGGCGCCCGTGCTACGGTGCTCACACGCGTCTCGAGGCGTACTGTGCTACAGTGATCGCACGCGTCCCGAGGCGTACAGTGCTATAGTGTCATCAAATATCCCCATCTCGTCCAACCCGGGATCCTCGTCGTGCACGATTCTCGAGGCGCTCGTGCTATAGTGCTCGCACGCGTCCCGAGGCGCACGTTTCATAGCAGTCATTTCATATCAGATTGTAAGTTGTAGCAGTGGTGGGAAAAAAAGAAAGGTGTGGTGACTGGCTTTGCTTTTGATACTCTTAAAAGTGAAAATGATCCTGATTTGTGGACTTAGGCAGGCTAGAAGCATGCCTCCAAAGACCAAGTGAAATGGGTACAAAGCAAGAGGATGTGTATATCATAATTCATGTGTGAAGTTGACAGAAGTATACTCGTAGCCAATAGAGCACTAAATCTGATTAGACTCTCCTCTACACGCGTGCCTCATAAGTCCATACATTGCTCTCACAGGTCCACGCTCGTTCCCATAGTTTTTTTAGTCTTACTCTTGGTGGGTCTTCCATTTTGTTTTCTACTCTTTTATTCAATCTCTCCCATAATTAAATGTTCATCATTTAATTATATAAATAATAAATAACTAAATTAATATTTGATTAAGATAATATGTGAAAAATTGTTAATTAATAATTAGTGAAATAAATATTAAATAGTTAATTAAATCATATTAAATAATTGATTAGATTATAATAATATTAAATTAGTAATTAAAATATTAAATAATTAATTAGTTGTAAATAATATTATATAAAGAATGAAATTAAAATTAAAAATAAAAAATAAAAAATTAATTGATTAATTAAATAATTAATTAGTTATTAAAATAATATTATTAAATTTATTAATTAAAATAATAATGATTAAGAATTAGTAAAGTAAATATTAAATGGTTAACAAAATAAGTGAATAAAATAATAATTAAAATATTCATCATTTATTTATATAAATAATAAATAACTAAATTAATATTTGATTAAGATAATATGTGAGAAATTGTTAATTAATAATTAGGGGAAGAAGGAAGGAGGCGTGTAGGGGGAAGAAGGAGAGGTGGGTAGTGGAAGAAGGAGAGGTGGGCTGGGCCAAAAGCAAGGAAAGGGCCCAGCCCAAAGGAAAGAAGGAAATGGGCAAAAAAAATAAGGCCCATTCCCATTTAATTAATAATTTAATTATGAAAATAAAAAATAATAATTAATAAATTAATAATATCATTATTATTAAATAATATTAAATAAAATATTGTAATATTTAATTAGTAAAATAAATATTAAATCATTAATTAAATAATATTAAATAATTGATTAGATTATAATAATATTAAATAAGTAAATATAATAATATTAAATAATAAATAATATGTGAAGAAGAAGGAGAGGTGGGTAGATGAAGTGAAGGAGGTGGCTGGGCCAAAAGTAAGGAAAGGGCCCAGCCCAAAGGAAAAGAAGGAAATGGGCCCAAAAAATAAGGCCCATTCCCATTTAATTAATAAATGATTTATGAAAATAAAAAATAATAATTAATAAATTAATAATATCACTATTATTAAGTAATATTAAATAAATATTTAA
>JBAPGN010000486.1:52500-66811 GCA_037355405.1 Vitis amurensis | reverse complement strand
AACGCGTCCCCTCGGGCCCGTTTAAAAGTGTTGGGGGCCCCCTTAAACCAAAGTGGGTCAAAATCAAAATATCCCCCCGCCCTCCGTCAACCCCAGGGATCCTCCGTCCCGCGCCGGGGAAAATCCCTGAGGGGCGCCCCCGTGCTAACAGTGCTCGCAACGCCGTTCTCCGAGGCGTACCTGTGCTACAAAGTTGCCGCAACGCGTTCCGAGGCCCCGGTCTTATGCTACAGTGCCCTTGTAAAAATATACCCAAGCTCTTCCAATCCGACATCCCGGGATTCCCGTCGCGCGCGCTTCCCGAGGTGACCGTGCTACAGTGCTCGCACACGTCCCGAGGCCCGTGCCTGTGCTACAGTGATCGCCACGCGTCCGCGGCCGTAATAACTGTGCTACAAATTGTCATCAAATATCCCCAGCTCGTCCAAACGGATCCTCCGTCGCGTGCGATTCCCGAGGCGGCCCGTGGCTAACAGTTTTCTCGTACGCGTCCCGAGGCGTACTGTGCCTAACAGTTGATCGCAACGCGCCCCTAGGCGTACTGTGCTACAGTGTCAGCAGATATCCCCAGCTCGTCCAACCCGGCATCCCGGGATCTCGTCGCGCGCGATTCCTGAGGCGCCCGTGCTACAGTGCTCGCACGCGTCCCGAGGCGTACTATGCTACAGTGTCAGCAAATATCCCCAGCTCGTCAACCCGGCATCCCGGGATTCCCGTCCGCGCACGCTTCCCGAGGCGCCCGTAACTACAATGCTCGCACGCGTCCCGAGGCGTACTGTGCTACAGTGTCATTAAATAATCCCCATCTCGTCCAACCCGGCATCCTGGGTTCCCCGTCGCGCGCGCTTCTTGAGGCGCCCGTGCTACAGTGATTGCACGCGTCCCGAGGCGTACTGTGCTACAGTGTCACCACATAACCCGAGAGGGTTGCTCGCGCCATATCGGGATTCCAATCACACTCGCACCCCAAGTCGCGGTCGCTACAGTGATCGCACGCGTCATGAGGCATACTGTGCTACAGTGTCGCCACGAGAATAATATTAAATGAATAAAATAATAATAAATAAGTAAATAAGATAATATTAAATTAGTTATAAAAATATTAAATTATTAATTAGTAATAATATTATATAAAGAATGAAAGCAAAATTAAAAATAAAAAATTAATTGATTAATAATTAGTAAAATAATATTTTTAAATTTATTAATTAAAATAATAGTAAAGTAAATATTAAAAGGTTAATAAAATAATTAAATAAAATAATAATTAAAATATTGATTATTTATTTATATAAATAATAAATAATAAATAAGTAAATTAATATTTTGATTAAGATAATGTGTGAGAAATTGTTAATTAATAATTAGTGAAATAAATATTAAATAATATCAAATAATTGATTAGATTATAATAATATTGAATAAGTAAATATAATAATATTAAATAATTGACGTGAAGGAGGTGGGTATAATAAATAAGTAAATAAGATAATATTTAATAATTAATTAATTAGTTGCAAAATAATATTATATAAAGAATGAAATTAAAATAAAACAAAAAATAATTGATTAAATAAATAATTAATTACTTACTTACTTATTAAAATAATATTTTCAAATTTATTAAATAAAATAATAATGATTAAGAATTAGTAAAGTAAATATTAAATGGTTAATTAAATAATTGATTGGATTATAATAATATTAAATAAGTAAATATAAGAATATTAAATAATTGAAGTGAAGGAGGTACCCGGGTAGGGGAAGAAAGAGAGGTGGGCTGGGGGCAAAAGTAAGGAAAGGGGCCAGGTGGGTAGGGAAAGAAGGGGAGGAAGGTAGGGAAAGAAGGGGAGGTGGGGCCAAAAGCAAGGAAAGTGCCCAGCCCAAAGGAAAGAAGGAAATGGGCCAAAAAAATAAGGCCCATTCCCATTCCCATTTAATTAATAATTTAATTACGAAAATAAAAAATAATAATATCATTATTATTAAATAATATTGAATAAAATATTGTTAATATTTAATTAGTAAAATAAATATTAAATAGTTAATTAAATAATTGAGTAGATTATAATAATATTAAATAAGTAAATATAATAATATTAAATTAATAATTAAAATATTCATTATTTAATTATATAAATAATAAATAACTAAATTAATATTTGATTAAGATAATATGTGAAAAATAATATGAATAATTAATTAAGAAATAATATGTGAAGAAGAAGGAGAGGTGGGTAGGGGAAGTGAAGGAGGTGGGCTGTGGGTAGATGAAGTGAAGGAGGTGGGCTGGGCCAAAAGTAAGGAAAGGGCCCAGCCCAAAGGAAAAGAAGGAAATGGGCCCAAAAAATAAGGCCCATTCCCATTTAATTAATAAATGAATTATGAAAATAAAAAATAATAATTAATAAATTAATAATATCACTATTATTAAGTAATATTAAATAAAATATTAAAATTATATTGAATAAGTATTCAAATTAATATAAAACAAAGAATAAAAATAATATTAAATACATTATTGAAATAATATTAAATAGACGATTAAAATAATATTAATGAACGGGGTCGGATAGTGAAAGGTCGGGTTCAGTTTGGGTCGAAAAAAAATTCGGGAATAAAGTTGGGAGGTTTGGAGAAAAGCGTAAGTAGATGAAACATGTAACGTATAGTAACGCTTTATATGAAAATGATATTGTTTATATTGAAACGAGTCAGTTTAACCGAAAGTCCACTTTCGGGAGTCGGAATTGGACGATTTTTTTTTTGAAATCGCATAATTTTTCGAGAGGAACGATATGGAACCATATGATTGGGACGATTCTGGCTCCGTGGGGCCCAATGGAGAAAAAGTGCAATTTGGCACATGTTCCCGACCGTTGGATCAGGACCGAACGACGTCGAAACGGCGATCCGTCGGTGCCGTTAGACTCGTATCATCGAGGACTATGTAAAGCGAAATGCCGTTTACGACGGTTTTAGGGGCAACTGGTAGATCCGAAAAATTGACCCAAAAAACCGACGCTTTGAACGCGATTTTGAGGCCCTAAACGATCTCGGATGGCCGAAAAACACCCATCGCAGTTGGGGGCACCCCTACTGGTCTGCTTCTCCACGCCGTTTCCTACGACCCTAGGCCGGCCCGAAAGTCAAATTCCAAAGAGGTTACTATTTCAATAGTGCTTCGACCATTGCGCCCTTCGCAGAAATGCCAAAAAATACCCCCCTTCTGGACCCACTTTTCATGATTCGAACCGTTGGATCGAAACTAGACACGTCCACGGACGTCCCGCAACCCTTCGTTTTCGTTTCGAGGGACCCATGCCCTTCGATCCGCACCCCGGAAGTCAGCGCACCCGTTTCTTATGAATAGTAAAATAAAATATTTTTCCGAGCCATTTTTCGTGCCCTTCCCGCCATTGCAATGCGAATCCAACCGTACGGATCGAAAGCCCTTGTCGAGGCCTACGACTGTCCGACCTCCTTTTTCGGAAGAAATTTCTCGAACCCCGATATTATAAGGGTAAACCCATTTTATGAATAGTGTGAATAGTGCCCAAAAAGTGAGAATTTTCCCCTTTTTTTTAAACGCGATTTTCGATACCTTCTGGCCATAATCCCGACGATCCGACCCCATGGATGGAAAGACCACGTCGAAAACTATGACGGTCGACCCCTCTTGCCTCTCGACGTCGTCCGAGATAGCCGGAATCGCGATGGAAAGAACGGACGGCCGGCAGCCCTCCTGGGCAAAAGGGAAGGGGCAGCAGCCACACCTGAGCACCCAGCTGCCACGTGGCGCGCTCAGGTGCGACCAGGCTGCCCCCCACCTTTTCTCTTTTCTTTTTGTTTTTTTTTTTTGGATTTTTGAGGATGCGCCACGTGGCACACCCACCAACCCATATTTGGGCCAATTTGGGCCAAAATACGGCCCAAAATCTGGGCCTCTTTGTTTTTTTTTTTTTTTAAAAAGTCAATGGGCTGCCATGTGGCAGCCCCTCCACACCCCATTAGCCCGCCCATATATGGGCCATTTTGGGCCCAATTTCGGCCCAAAATCTGGGCCTGTCTTTTTTTTTTTTTTTTTTTTTTAAACCATGGGCTGCCAAATAGAAGCCCCCCCACACCCAGAATGAATTATTAGCCATCCTTATGGAATCTTTGCTCATTGGTTTGGCTAAGTAATAAATAATTAATAATTTAAAATTTTGAATGATTCTTTAAAATTTTTAAGAATAATTTTGAATTAAAAATGTTAATCTAATTAATCTTAAATTAAATCAAATTTTTTTTATAATATTATGTTTGTTATTCAATTCTAAATGTTTACATGAAAATAAAAAATTAAATTTTATTTATTATTTATTTTAAATAAAATATTAATAAATTTATTATTATTTATTTTTAAACTTTTTGTTTACAAATATCGTTTCTAACACACATTAAAACAATATATATATATATAATTTATGATTTTATTATAATATTATTATTCATGTTTTATTAAAAAATATTTATTTTTTGATAAGTTTTGAATTAAATTAAATTTATCTTACATAAATTTATTTATTTTAGAAATTTTTTTTTTTATTTGGGTTGCAATTGTAGGCCATAGCCCTTAGCCTTAGCCATTAGCCCTTAGCCATTAGCCCTTAGCCATTAGCCTTTAGCCCTTAGACCTTAGCCCTTAGCCCTTAGCCGTTAGCATTAGCACTTAGCCCTTAGCGTTAGCATTTAGCCCTTAACCTTTAGCCCTTAGGTCTTAGCCCTTAGCCCTTAGCCATTAGCCATTAGGCTTTAGCCCTTAGCCTTAGCCCTTAGCCATTAGCCATTAGGCCTTAGCCCTTAGCCTTAGCACTTAGCCCTTAGCCTTAGCACTTACCCCTTAGCCATTAGCCCTTAGCCATTATCCATTAGCCCTTAGCCTTTAGCCATTAGCCATTAGCCCTTAGGCCTTAACCCTTAGCCCTTAGCCATTAGCCATTAGCCATTAGCAATTAGCCCTTAGCCCTTAGCCCTTAGCCCCAAATTGAAAACATTTTTTTTTTTTTTTAAATTAGGAGGCAATTGTATCACAGTATACCTCGGGTCGTGATCACCCTAAACCCTAAACCCTAAACCCTAAACCCTAAACCCTAAACCCTAACCCCTAACCCCTAACCCCTAAACCCTAACCCCTAACCCCTAACCCCTAAACCCCTAAACCCCTAAACCCCTAAACCCCTAACCCCCTAACCCCTAAACCCCTAAACCCTAACCTACCCCTAAACCCTAACCCCTAAACCCCTAAACCCCTAACCCCTAACACCCTAACCCCTAACCCCTAAACCTAAACCCCTAACCCTAAACCCTAAACCCTAAACCCTAAACCCTAAACCAACCCTAAACCCCTAAAACCCCAAACCCTAAACCCCAAACCCCAAACCCCAAACCCCAAACCCTAAACCCCAAAACCCCAAACCCCAAAACCCCAACCCTAAACCCCAAAACCCAAACCCCAAAACCCCAAAACCCCAAACCCCCAAACCCCCAAACCCCCAAACCCCCAAACCCCAAACCCTAAACCCTAAACCCTAAACCCCATAACCCCTAACCCCTAACCCCTAACCCCTAAACCCTAAACCCTAAACCCTAAACCCCAAACCCCAAACCCCAAACCCCAAACCCTAAACCCTAAACCCTAAACCCTAAACCCCAAACCCTAAACCCTAAACCCCAAACCCTAAACCCTAAACCCTAAACCTAAACCCCAAACCCGAAACTCGAAACCCCAAACCCCAAACCCAAACCCCAAACCCTAACCCAACCCCAAACCCCAAACCCCAAACCCAACCCCAAACCCCAAACCCTAAACCCCAAACCCTAAACCCTAAACCCTAAACCCCTAAACCCCCAAAACCCTAAAACCCTAAACCCTAAACCCTAAACCCTAAACCCGAAACCCGAAACCCGAAACCCTAAATCCAAAACCCAAAACCCGAAACCCTAAACCCCAAACCCCAAACCCCAAACCCTAAACCCTAAACCCTAAGGCCGAAACCCAAAACCCGGATCCCCAAACCCGAAACCCCAAACCCCGCTACAGTGATCGCACGCGTCCCGAGGCACCCGTGCTACAGTGATCGCACGCGTCCCGAGGCACCCGTGCTACAGTGATCGCACGCGTCCCGAGCTGTACTGTGCTACAGTCGTCAAATATCCCTAGCTCGTGCAACCCGGGATCCCCCATCCCGCGCGCTTCCTGAGGCGCCCATGCTAGAGTGATCGCATGCATCCCGAGGCGTACTGTGATACAGTGTCGCCATGCAGCCCCAACTCGTGAAACCCGGCATCCCGGGATCCCTATCGCATGCGCCCATGCTACAATGAACGCACGCGTCCCGAGGTGTACTCTGCTACAATGTCGCCAATCGCCCCAGCTCGTGCAACCCGGGATCCCCGTCGTGCGCGTTTCTCGAGGCGCGAGTGCTACAATGATCGCACGCTTCCCGAGGCGTACTGTGCTACAGTGTCCCCCATGTCGCCTTACCTCATGCAACCCGGGATCCCCATCGTGCGCGCATTCCGAGGCGCCCCCCGTGCTATAGGGATCGCACGCATCCCAAGGCGTGCTGTGATACAGTGTCGTCATGCGCGCTTCCCGAGGCAGCCGTGTTACAATGATCGCAAGCGTCCCGAGGCGTACTGTGCTACAGTGTCGTCAAATATCCCCGCTCGTGCAACCCGGTACCCCGGGATTCCCATCTTACGCGCATCCCGAGGCGCCTGTGGTACAGTGATCGCACTCTTCCCGAGGTGCGCCCCCCCCCCCCCCCCCCCCCGGTGCTACAGTGAACGCCCGCGTCCTGAGGCGTACTGTGCTACACTGTCCCCAATCTCCCCACCTCGTGCAACCCGGGATCCCCATCACGCGCATTTCCCGAGGCGCCCGTGCTACAATGGTCGCACGTGTCCCGATGCGTACTGTGCTACAGTGTCGTCAAATATCCCCAACTCGTGCAACCCGGCATCCCGGGATCCCCGTCGCACGCGCTTCCCTAGGCTCCCCATGCTATAGTGATCGCACGCGTCCCGAGGCGTACTGTGCTACGGTGTCGCCAAGTAGCCCCGCTCGTGCAACCCGGGATTCCTGGCGCGCATGCATCCTGAGGCGTCTGTGCTACAGTGGTCGCACGCGTCCCGATGCATATTGTGCTACAGTGTCGCCAAGTAGCCCCGCTCGTTCAGCACGGCATCTCGGGATTCCCATCGCGCGCTTACCGAGGCACCACCATGCTGCAGTGGTCGCACGCGTCCCGATGCGTACGTTGCTACAGTGTTGGCACGAAACCCGAGATGGTGGCTCACGACATCTCGGGATTCCAATCAGACTCGCACCCCGAGTCTCGCTCGCTACAGTGATCGCACGCGTCCCGAGGCGTACGTTGCTACAGTGTCGGCACGTTACTCGAGATGGTGATCCTCCCGACATCTCGGGATTCCAATCACACTCGCACCCCGATTCGAACGCGCTACAGTGATCGAACGCGTCCCGTGGCGTACGTCGCTATAGTGTCGCACGAAACCCGAGATGGTGGCTCACGACATCTTGGGATTCCAATCACACTCGTACTCCGAGTCTCACTCGCTACAGTGATCGCACGCGTCCCGAGGCGTAGGTTGCTACAGTGTCGGCACGAAACCCGATATGGTGGCTCATGACATTTCGGGATTCCAATCACACTCGCACCCCGAGACGCGCTTGGTACAGTGATCGCACGCGTCATGAGGCGTACGTTGCTACAGTGTCGACACGTTACTTGAGATGGTGACCTCCCGACATCTCGGGATTCCAATCACACTCGCACCCCGAGTCGAACATGCTACAGTGATCGCACGTGCTACAATGTCGCTCGCGTCCTGAGACTTACATTGCTACAGTGCCCCCCGTAACCCGAGAAGGTGGCTCCCGACATCTCGGGATTCCAATCACACTCACACCCCGAATCTCACTTTCTACAGTGATCGCACACGCCCCGAGGCGTACGTTGCTACAGTGTTGGCACGAAACCCGATATGGTGGCCGTTATGACATCTTGAGATTCCACTCACACTCGCATCCCATGTCGCACGCGCTACAATGATCGCACGTGCCCCGAGGCGTACATTGCTACAGTATTGACACGAAACCCGAGATGGTGGTTCACGACATCTAGGAATTCCAATCACACTCGCACCCCACGTCGCACGCGCTACAGTGATCGCACAAGTCCCGAGGCGTAGGTTACTACAGTGTCGACACGAAACCCGAGATGGTGGCTCACGACATCTCGGGATTCCAATCACACCCGCACCCCGAGTCTGTCTCGCTACAGTGATCGCACGCGTCCCGAGGCGTACGCTGCTATAGTGGCACCACGTAACCCGAGAAGGTGGCTCCCGACATCTCGGGATTCCAATCACACTCGTACCCCGAGTCTCCCTCGCTACAGCGATCACACGCGTCCCGAGGCGTACGTTGCTACAGTGCGCCACGTAACCCGAGAAGGTGGCTCCCGACATCTCAGGATTCCAATCACACTCGCACCCCGAGTCTCCCTCGCTTCAGTGATCGCACGCGCCCCGAAGCGTACGTTGCTATAGTGTCCCCACGTAACCCGAGATGGTGGCTCCCGACATCTCGGGATTCCAATCACACTCGCACCCCGAGTCGCGCGCGCTACAGTGATCGCACGCGTCCCGAGGTGTACGTTGCTATAGTGTTGCCACGTAACCCGAGATGGTGGCTCCCGACATCTCGGGACTCCAATCACACTCGCACCCCGAGTCTCGCTCGCTACAGTGATCGCACGCGTCTCTTGGCGTACGTTGCTACAGTGTCGGCACGTTACCCGAGATGGTGGCTCACGACTTCTCGGGATTCCAATCACACTCGCACCCCGAGTCTCCCTCGCTATAGTGATCGCACGCGTCCCGAGGCATACGTTGCTACAGTACCGCCACGTTACCCGAGATGTTGGCTCACAACATCTCGGGATTCCAATCACACTCGCACCCCGAGACGCACGCGCTATAGTGATCGCACGCATCCCGAGGTGTACGTTGCTACAGTGTTGACACAAACCCCGAGATGGTGGCTCACGACATCTCGGGATTCCACTCACACTCGCACCCCGAGACGCGCTCGCTACAGTGATCGCACGCGTCCCGATGCGTACATTGCTACAGTGTCGGCACGTTACCCGAGATGGTGATCCTCCCGACATCTCGGGATTCCAATCACACTCGCACCCCGAGTCGAACGCGCTACACTGATCGCACGCGTCCCGTGGCATACGTCGCTATAGTGTCGCACGAAGCCCGAGATGGTGGCTCACGACATCTCGGGATTCCAATCACACTCGCACCCCGAGACGCACTCGCTACAGTGATCGCACGCGTCTCGAGGCGTACGTTGCTACAGTGTCGGCACGTTACCCGAGATGGTGATCCTCCCGACATCTCGGGATTCCAATCACACTCGCACCCCGAGTCGAACGCGCTACAGTGATCTCACGCGTCCCGTGGCGTACGTCGCTACAGTGTCGCACGAAACCCGAGATGGTGGCTCACGACATCTCGGGATTCCAATCACACTCGCACTCCGAGTCTCACTCGCTACAGTGATCGCATGCGTCCCGAGGCGTACGTTGCTACAGTGTCGCACGAAACCCGATATGGTGGCTCACGACATTTCGGGATTCCAATCACACTCGCACCCCGAGATGCGCTCGGTACAGTGATCGCACGTTATTACTACCAAAAAGTGCTATTTTGTAGATCTAATTATAATGGTTTTAAGCACCTTTGGGTAGTAATCATATTCATTTAACCCAATTAATTCATTAAGGTCCTTAGTAATTGGTTTTAACCATTTTGTGGCAAGTTTACATGTTTTTATCAGCTTATGAATCAATTCAAGCATGCCAAATGATGGAGGAGCTACTTAGACAAGTTAAAGCAAGGATTTTGGACGTTTATAGGCTTGAATTTCAAGTGGAAACACGAGCACAAGCAATGGAGAAGAGGAAAACAGAGTGAAGAAAACAGAGGACAGCAGCTGCAGTCTTCTTTTGCACTTTTGGAGCACTTTCCGAAGTCCATTTTCTACATTCTATATACCATTTCAAAGCTCAGGAAGTCAAGAATCCAATGCTTCAAACGGTGTGCGATTTGGAGTTGAAATGAAGGAGTTACAGTCATTTCAAGCAGATCACTCCAAAGTGTTGCGAAATCAGCCTTTTGTTGCGAGAATTTCGCAGCCTTTTTGTACAGTGCTGTGGAATTCCTCTTGAAGCTACCCGATACATGCCGCAAGCTGGAACGCTGAGAACCTCAAGGTGGAAGCCAATTTCGCAGCCCTGCGAGTTTAACTTGTTGTTGCGAAAATATTTCGCAGCCCTCTTGAGTGTCTGCGAAATCTCGCAAACCTCGTTTTCACCTGCGAAATGTCCTTAGTGCTTCCTGATATTTGTGCACCGACTCTTTTAGATCTTTTCTTCAGATATTTTTGTATAAATTTCCATTCTTCTCCTTGTAATCCACCAACCATAAGATTTCTTAGCTTGGAAGGTTGGAAAAACGTCTCTATATATTCCCTTGCATCCACTGTAAAAAGACGCTCATATATGTAATATATGTAATATCGATCAATATATAGAATATACAGAGTCTTGCTCTGTTTTTCCTTCTCTTTCATTTTTCATTTCTTTTTCTTTCTAGCCAACCAAACTCTGAGGATTTTTCCTCAGAGGATGAGAGGCTAGGCTCTTTGTCTCTTGGAGTGAGGAAAGCCGGGTAAGTTTCCACATGCATAATTTGGAAGTTTTGTTGTTTTAGTTTTTAATGAAGAGGAAGTGTGGCCCGTTAATGGTTTTTATCTTTTTAGTTAACTTAAAACGCCTTTAAATCACCTGGGCCAACACTTGATAAGGCAAGTGATTTCCAACCATGGAAATGCACTAGTTTACCCCTTGCGAGCCTCTGGTAGGTGACTTCAGGGTAGGATTTTCTAGAATAGCCAACACTTGGTAAGCTTTTGGTCCTAGGAGACATCCATTAGTTATCTCTTGCGAGCTTTTGACGGGTAATCCAAGGTTAAAGATCACCTTGAATGGTAAGTGCTAGGTGAGAGGTATGAGCCATTGCAAGATGCATCAGTGAGAGGGATTTAGTGTTTGAACCCATTAATGGGAAGCATCTGTACAACACCGGTTGGAGAAGGAACTATATGTTAATTCTCTAATGCGAGGAAAAGAAACAAGTGACCGGAACTCTCCCTTTTTGTATGAGGAATCTGAGCCTGGTGATCTGAACTCCAAGAAACATCTTTCTTTATAAGTAAAATCAGTTACTATTTTTGGTTAGTTTAAAACCAAACCTTTTTTTCATTCAAGCAAATTTATGTTTTCTTTTAAAGCTAACCTTGAAATGAAAAGACACCAATTCATCTTTGAATTAATATCAATTGTGAAGTGAAAACCCATCCCAGTGGACGATCCTAGAGCCACTATGCTATAGTAGCTTTGTCTTTGCTACCCTAGTATATGGTGTAATAGGTTATAAATTTTGTTGATTACTCCCTCAATCAAGGAGCACCAGCTGGACACGAATCAGCTTAGACACCAATTGGGCATGAATCAGCACGCATCATGAGGCGTACGTTGCTACAGTGTCGACACGTTACTCGAGATGGTGACCTCCCTACATCTCGGGATTCCAATCACACTCGCACCCCGAGTCGAACGTGCTACAGTGATCGCACGTGCTACAGTGTCGCTCACGTCCCGAGACTTACGTTGCTACAGTGCCCCCCGTAACCCGAGAAGGTGGCTCCCGACATCTCGGGATTCCAATCACACTCACACCCCGAGTCTCACTCTCTACAGTGATCGCACACGCCCCGAGGCGTACGTTGCTACAGTGTCAGCACGAAACCCGATATGGTGCCCGTCGTGACATCTCGAGATTCCACTCACACTCGCACCCCATGTCGCACGCGCTACAATGATCGCACGCACCCCGAGGCGTACGTTGCTACAATGTTGACACGAAACCCGAGATGGTGGCTCACGACATCTCAGAATTCCAATCACACTCGCACCCCACGTCGCACGCGCTACAGTGATCGCACGCGTCCCGAGGTGTAAGTTGCTACAGTGTCGACACGAAACCCGAGATGGTGGCTCACGACATCTCGGGATTCCAATCACACCCGCACCCCGAGTCTGTCTCGCTACAGTGATCGCACGCGTCCCGAGGCGTACGCTGCTATAGTGGCGCCACGTAACCCGAGAAGGTGGCTCCCGACATCTCGGGATTCCAATCACACTCGTACCCCGAGTCTCCCTCGCTACAGCGATCGCACGCGTCCCGAGGCGTACGTTGCTACAGTGGCGCCACGTAACCCGAGAAGGTGGCTCCCGACATCTCGGGATTCCAATCACACTCGCACCCCGAGTCTCCCTCGCTTCAGTGATCACACGCGCCCCGAAGCGTACGTTGCTATAGTGTCCCCACGTAACCCGAGATGGTGGCTCCCGACATCTCGGGATTCCAATCACACTCGCACCCCGAGTCGCGCGCGCTACAGTGACCGCACGCGTCCCGAGGTGTACGTTGCTATAGTGTTACCACGTAACCCGAGATGGTGGCTCCCGACATCTCGGGATTCTAATCACACTCGCACCCCGAGTCGCACGCGCTACAGTGCTCGGACGCGTCCCGGTGCGTACGTTGCTACAGCGTCGGCATGCGCTACAGTGGTCGCACGCGTCCCGAGGCGTACGTTTGCTACAGTGTCTGCACGAAGCCCGAGATGGTGGCTCGCGGCATCTCGGGATTCCAATCACACTCGCACCTCGAGTCGCACTAGCTACAGGGATCGCACGCGTCCCGAGGCGTACGTTGCTACAGCGTCCCCGCGTAACCCGAGATGGTGGCTCCCGACATCTCGAGATTGCAATCACACTCGCACCACGAGTCACACTCGCTACAGTGATCGCACGCATCCCGAGGCGTACTGTGCTACAGTGTCGCCACGAGAATAATATTAAATAAATAAATTAATAATAAATAAGTAAATAAGATAATGTTAAATTAGTAATTAAAATATTAAATAATTAATTAGTTGTAAAATAATATTATATAAAGAATGAAATTAAAAGTAAAAATAAAAAATTAATTGATTAATTAAATAATTAATTACTTATTAAAGTAATATTTTAAAATTTATTAATTAAAATAATAATGATTAAGAATTAGTAAAGTAAATATTAAATGGTTAATAAAATAAGTAAATAAAATAATATTAAATTAATAGTTAAAATATTCATTATTAAATTAATAGTTAAAATATTCATTATTTAATTATATAAATAATAAATAACTAAATTAATATTTGATTAAGATAATATGTGAAAAATTGTTAATTAATAATTAGTGAAATAAATATTAAATAGTTAATTAAATCATATTAAATAATTGATTAGATTATAATAATATTAAATAAGTAAATATAATAATATTAAATAATTGACGTGAAGGAGGTGGGTATAATAAATAAGTAAATAAGTAAATAAGATAATATTAAATTAGTAATTAAAATATTAAATAATTAATTAGTTGTAAAATAATATTATATAAAGAATGAAATTAAAATTAAAAATAAAAAATAAAAAATAAAAAATTAATTGATTAATTAAATAATTAATTACTTATTAAAATAATATTTTTAAATTTATTAATTAAAATAATAATGATTAAGAATTAGTAAAGTAAATATTAAATGGTTAATAAAATAAGTAAATAAAATAATAATTAAAATATTCATTATTTATTTATATAAATAATAAATAACTAAATTAATATTTGATTAAGATAATATGTGAAAAATTGTTAATTAATAATTAGTAAAATAAATAAGTAAATATAATAATATTAAATAATTGAAGTGAAGGAGGTGGGTAGGGGAAGAAGGAGAGGTGGGCTGGGCCAAAAGTAAGGAAAGGGCCCAGCCCAAAGGAAAGAAGGAAATGGGCAAAAAAAATAAGGCCCATTCCCATTTAATTAATAATTTAATTATGAAAATAAGAAATAATAATTAATAAATTAATAATATCATTATTATTAAATAATATTAAATAAAATATTAAAATAATATTGAATAAGTATTAAAAATAATATAAAATAAAGAATAAAAATAATATTAAATAAATTATTGAAATAATATTAAATAGACGATTAAAATAATATTAATGACCCGGGTCGGGTAGGGGAAGGTCGGGTTCGGTTT